>PVIU01002422.1:36835-173546 GCA_004026605.1 Ondatra zibethicus
CTCTCTCTCTCTCTCTCTCTCTCTCTCTCTCTCTCTCTCTCTCTCTCTCTCCCTCCCTCCCTCCCTCCCTCCCTCCCTCCCTCCCTCCCTGGTCTGGTACTCCTCCCCTCCCCAGACTACTAGGACTATGGACCTGAAAGTTCCAAATGTAAGGCTGTGGTGGTTTGAAAATAAATGGCCCTCAAAGAGAGTGGCACTATATTAGGAAGTGTGCCCTTTTAGTGGCCTTGTTGGAGAAAGTGTGTCACTGTGGAGGTGGGCTTTAAGGTGTCATATATGCTCAAGCCAGACCCCGTGTCTCAATTCACTTCCTCTTGCCCATGGGATGAAGATGTAGCTCCTTCTCGACTCTCAACATGCTACCATGTCACACCATGATGATAATGAACTAAACCTCTGAAAATATAAGGCACCTCTATTAAATGTTTTTCCTTCATAAGAGTTCCCATGGTTATGGCACCTCTCTTCACAGCAATAGAAATCCCAACTAAAACAAAGATGATTACAACCTGCTCCAAACAGCTGTGAGCCCTGGATACGTTGAAAGCT
Organism: Ondatra zibethicus; assembly: GCA_004026605.1. NCBI lineage: Eukaryota > Metazoa > Chordata > Mammalia > Rodentia > Cricetidae > Ondatra > Ondatra zibethicus. Next base: position 37,385 of record PVIU01002422.1, read on the forward strand.
GATGTGGATCAGTCCAGCCAATGGGATTGCCCCCTGTTTTTTGAGCTGGGTAAATGGACCAGATGATTCTGGTGAATGCCCCATTGCCTGAATTCCCTCCTTGCCTTTGAATAGCATTCCAGCCCTCCTGGACCCTGACAACAATGTCTTAGTTTCAGCAGGAAGTAGTTTCATAAGAGAGTATGTCATCCCTTGTCCCCCAGTAGGCTGGAATATTAGATCAAAATGATACTCCCTGGCATAGGAGATAAAATAGCTACCTATACTGCCTATTGGCATTTCAGCAAAGGCACCTGTTAAAACCAAATAGATCCAGATCTATCAACAGGTAAATTCATTAGCTGTAATACTTCTACAATATTATAGGGTACTCAACCTGCTCTATGTAACACAGAGGATATCGTATGACTTTAAGAGAAAATTGTTTCTATATAAACCACTCAAGAATAATAAAAGATAATCTGGCTGTATTCAGCAAAAGCATTGCAAAAAAAGAAGTCCAGAAATGAAATAAATAATTGGTCCTATTCTCATTTCCCAACCCCTTCTATATAGTAACTCTGATTAAGAGCCATCACAGGGCATTTGGAACTTCTACTTCTGCTAATTGCTGTTGGCTCTTGCATCATTGATGCCATAACTAAATGATGATTCCTGTCTGGGTAACATTAAGCTGATGAATATTAGATTCTAATATATATATGTAATATATACATATATATTACATATATATACACACACACACACTCAAGTAGGGAGAGTCAGAGTTAAATTCTAAGTTTAAATTACTATGCCTAAGAGATTCATGAAACCAAAATGCCCCTGTCCTGCAATCCCTTTGCCCAAGGACAGAAAGACAGATAGCTCTTGAAATACAAGAGGCAATTATTTATGAGAGATAGCATCCAAATATATCCATCCCCCTAAACACAGTTATTTGACCCATCCACACTTGATGTACTTGATCTCGTGTAAGTAAAAGGTATGGGGGCAGGAAATATGTCAGGATGTTCCTTTGACTGTATATAGGCAGGAAGTGCGCAGGCAAAAAGTAGGGTGGGAGGCATTGTTCCACCTGATTGAACCTGATGAGAAATGTGGTGAACTGGGTGTTTTGTCTTTTTAAACCCCGTAAAATGTGGCCTGGGGGGCATTTCCTGGGAACCTGGGTATGGACATGGGCAGAGCGCATCCTCCTGAGCACTGTAAAATTAAAGCTTGCTTCAAATTTCCCTTGAAACCGTGATAGTGGTCTTATTTTCCACCAATAGAGTTAACCAAAAGAGGTCCTATATCGGAAGAGGAGAGGTCATCCAAGGGAACAGCACAGGTCTATCAGTGAGGTCCTTCATAGAAGCAGGAGAGGCCCACAAGTGTGGCCTTCCTTGAGAACAGAAGAAGCCCCTATATGAAGCCTCCAGAGGAACAGAAGAGTCCTGCTGTGGAACAATCTTTTTGTACACTGTGAATATTTGTTATACTCATTGGTTTAATAAAGAGCTGACTGGCCTATGGCAAAGCAGGTTAAGATTAGGTGTGAGGACCAGACTAAGAGGACTCTTGGACAAAGAAGGGTGGAGAAAAGGAGTCACCAGGAGATGCAGAGAGTAGCAAGAGAAACATGCTGTACCGAAAAAAAGTACCACATCATGGCAGAGCGTAGATAAGAAATATGGGTTAATTTAAGTTGTAAGACCTAGTAACAAGCCTAAGCTATGGCTGAGCATTTACAGTTAATAATAGATCTCTGTGTGGTTATTTGGGAGTTGGCAGTCCCAACAAAAAGCTCTGTCTATGTATGGCGCCCACTGTCAAGCAACATATAGCCGCATAAAACCAAAGCTTATAAGAGGATTCTAAACACACAAAAATGGAGCCAAACACAGCTTCCTAGTCTCATGTCTCTCATTCTGGGCTGTGTTACAGACACACAGCTCCCAGTCACTGCCTGTAGGCTTGAACTGCCGGATTGAGCCCAGCCAGCACGCCATGATCTAAGCCACATGGTGGGCTTAAGTTTTGCTCATGTAGACAACAAAGATTACAGATGCATAGCAAAGACAGATCCAGATGGGGGAAAAAAAACTTCTAAACAGGTTACACTGTGTTAAAAAATGTACAAAGTCATGGGAGAGAAAGGAGAAAGTGTATAGATGCTCATAGAAAAAAACTAGTTTAAAAATAATAAAAGTGAAGTCCTTTAAAAAGGAATAAAGTAATATTAAAGGATAAGGCCATCGAGAGCTGTAAAATACACAGGGAGTCTGGATCCTGTGTGTTATTGTGTTGTCTTTAAATTTTTTGACTGGGCTAGAACCATGACTCAGCAGTTAAGAGCACTAGCTGCTGTTCCAGAGGTCCTCAATTCAATTCCCAGCAATTATATGGTGGTTCACAAGCATCTGTAATGAGGTCTGGCACCCTCTTCTGGCCTGCAGGCATCCATGCAGACTAAAAACTGTATGCATAATAAATAAATAAATCTTTTAAAAAATAAAATAAAATTTTTGATTGTTGATAGATGAGTGGTGGCTGCTAGGACACATTGGATTGATGGAGTTAAAGACTAAATAATTAGACTTAAAGTTTTCTTAGTTATGATTAAAGGTAAATTAAATATAAAACTTAATAGGTATAGTGGAGGCCCATAAGTTGAGGCCCTCCTTGGGAACAGCAGTAGCCCATGATTAAGACCTTCCTTTAAAACAGTAGAGTTCTATATGTGAGGCCTCCATAGGCACAGCAGAGGCCCATAAACGAGATCCTTCTTGTGAACAACAGGGGCCCATAGTTGAGGACCTCCACAGTAACGGAAGACGGACATATGTGAGGCCCCTGTTGTAACAGCAGAGGCCCATAAAGGAACAGCAGAGATTCATAAGTGAGATCCTCAATTACAGCAACAGATGCCTTGGGAAGAGTAGTGGCCCACAGAGAAGTCCTCCATGAGATCAGCAGAGGCTCAGCACTGAGACCTTACAGTAGAAGCAGCCTAAGAAACAAGCAAGTGCTTCAGTTAAGAGCATTTGCTTTGTTGGCTTTGAAGTCCATGGCAGACATACCAAGAGAAGACCCTCCCTCTTCAAGCCCACTCAGGGGATGTACTACGTTTTCTGCTCACCCAGTTGATCTGTTACAAGGTTGTGTGTCTAACCAGAATCTTCCTAGACTCCATGCTTTCCTTCAGCCATGAAGTTAATCATTTGGATTCTTAATTTCATTATATAAAAGCAATACAATTCAGTTCCTTTTTAAATAGGGAATACAGCTGAACAAAAACTTTAAGATGTCATTCCTTTACCTATGATGAACCCATTATCTACCACACTGGTAGGTGATATTTAAAATGCACATAGCTATACACACACTTGTCCAGGCTTGAAACAAGGCTTGAAAGTAAGCCCTCACAAACCTTACAGCCTGGTTCTTTCAGCTCGTGTATTCTTACTGTGAATCTCTCTCAATAAGCAACTATTTACAGCATTACAACAGCCAATTGGTACTTCTTGAAAATTCCTTTTTAAATTACTTAACAAGAAACATAATTATGAAATAATTCTTTTAATCTGAAAGCCATGCTCTATTAGCAAGGAGGATAAATGACAAGTGCAAAGTCACCATTACCTTTTTTGGCCCTAAATTCCAAGCTGATGCAGCTTCCTATGAAATGGTGATAGGCCCTCATCTCTGCCTCTGTTATCCGCACCACGGTGTAAGGTGAGTATCTGGGGTCTGGCTCCTCATATTGCCTGCACTGCACAGCCATGGAGTTCCAGGACACAGGACCACCTCCCCTCCTCTCCATGCTGCTCTGGGCGCTGCATTCACAACATGGTAAAACCTCCTCCACCTAATCTCTCTGAAGATCACACAAGGTCTTTCCCTTGCTGAGAGCAAGCCTGAGGATTAGTGAGTGCTGCCAGGATTACTGCTTCAACAGAACCAGAACTCCCCATTCGGAAACCGAAGGGAAGCTGAGGGAGAAAGACACTAGGAACAAAGGAAAATGATAGAGCTGCTGATAATAAGAATGTTTCCCTAAAAGCACCACATCGTGAAATATCAGGCCGTGGGTTAAGTACAACTGAAATTATTAAATTAAATTTTAAAATAGGGATAAAAATTTTTGAAAAGATATTCTTCAGAAGATTATTTCTGCCAGGTCAGTTTCACTTACCTTTTCCAAGCTCTCCAGGCTGCACAGCACAAGCCCAACACTTAGCATTGCCACCAGGGAATTTACCATCTAAGGAAATACCAGGCTGACACAGCAAATGATAAGGATTCCAAAGCCCTAACTGCTCCGGGGAACAGCTGCAGCACAACATCACAATTCCCAAGTGAAGGACGCTCTTTTCTGCTATGATATGCAAGAGGCCCCCTAGAACCACCAGAAAAACAATGATTTCATATTGCAGAGCTAAGCTATACAAAGACACGGGAAGGATCTGCCTTTTCCTAATACATTTTATTCTGTTTTTATGTCATTAACGTTGCTGCTTAATAATGTTGTATCCTATAATTTAAAAAGAATACACCATGAAGCAGCCAATAGTTAAGAAAAAAAGTATATGGTTAAAAAAGGGAGAGAGAAGTATATGACTGTCTAAAGGCTCTCGACATCTATGTAAGCATCTGTGGAGGTCTCTAGGCTCTGTCTATGTGACCATCTGCCTGCATGGTCTCTAGGCTCCGTCTATGTGAATATCTGTGGTGATCTCTCTACTCTGTCCATATGAACGTCTGTGGTGGTTCCTAGGCTCTGTCTATGTGAGCATCTGCCATGGTCTCTAGGCTCTGTTTATGTGACGATCTGCTATGGTCTCTAGGTTCTGTCTATGTGAACATCTGCATTGGTCTATGGGCTCTGTCTATGTGAGCATCTGTGGTAGTCTCTCGGCTCTGTAATTTCCGAAGGAAAGTGTGTATTACACTTTAAGCTTATTTACAGACCCAGATATGTGTAGTCATTAGGTCATTTTTCTTCACTAACAATGGTGTTTTATAATTTACCTTGGCCTACTTGCCAACCATTTCCTAGGATAGCTTCATAAATGTTTGCTTTTTCAAGATAAGGTGAAGGGGATTCAGCTCAAACAGGTAGGAGGAAAACTCAGTAAAACTTTAACCCATCCTGTCTCCTCTGTCTCATACAGATATGAAGCTGTAACAGTGCAAGGCAGCAGCTAGACTACATCTGGTTCATAGTAAAATAATATAGGCTTTATGATGTTTTTAGTTATTTACAAGTTTTTAATAAAGTTTATAAAATAAGAATACTAAATGCTAAACATACACTTTTCTTTCCTTCCTGACCCCCACAGTGACATACTTTCTCCAATAAGGATATATACCACTCCAGTACCTCCCAATAGTGCCACTCCCTGTGGGATCCATTTTCTTTCAGACCATCACAGGAGAGTTCAATGGGCAGCATGAGAATGATGTGGGGTTTTATAGTGTTTGGGTGTAATGTTCTGTAGCTGTTTCTCTGTTTAGTTTTTGTTTGAATGCCCTACCTACTGGTAAGAGTGGGGTACTGATGTCACCCACTACCACTGTGTGAGAGTCAGTATGTAATTTTAGCTGTAGTACTGTTTCTTTTTTGAAATTCAGTGCCCTTGTGTTCGTTACATAAATGTTTAGAATTATCCAGTTGATGAATATTTGTTCTTTATGGATATGCAGTGTCCTTCCCTGTTAACCAAATTTGATCTTAAAATTAATAAGAATTATTGTAGTTTGAAGTCTATTTTGTCAGATATTAAAATAACTACACTTTCTTGCTTCTTAGGTCCATTTGTTTGGGATACGCTTTTCCATCATTTCACCCTTGGGTAATATCTCTCCTTGGTGGTGAGATGTATTTCTTGGATGTAGCAAAAAGCTGGACCCTGTTTTCTGACCCCTGTTTTCTAATCTGGTGCTCTTTGTCTTTTTATTGGGGAATCGAGACCATTAATGTGGATGGTTACTATTGAGCACTGTTTATTAATTCTTGTTATTTTGTTATGTTGACTTTCCCTCTTTTGATTAACTATTCTGGAATTATTGATTCTTTTTGTCCTTTGAGGTATAATTAACCTCTTCAGACTGAAGCTTTCCTTTCAGTGTCCTCTGTGTAACTGGATTGGTGGACAAAATTTGTTTAAACTGGTGTTTATCATGAACTTTCTTCAGGATTTTAAGATAAAATAGAGGAACTGGACAACAAAAGAACACCTAGAATGCTACCTACTACTACCTCCTGCACCTGCAAGTGACCTTGGGGGATAATAAACTAGATAAAAAATAAGATGTGTAAATGAAAATTTCTGGAAAGAAGCCGCGCAAGTAAACACTGATGGGTAGATTAAAACTCCAGAGGGCAAGAGATTGGGAGGCTCTAGTTTCAGAGTCTGTTCACAGTTTATCTTGAGTGATCTCCAGCCTACCAAATAGCCATTTCTTGTCCCTCTTTGTGTCAGACCTAATATCCTGTAACTAGCAGATAAAGCTGTATCTACCATGACAAATAGATAAAGACCCCTGGAGTGTATTATTAACTTAACAAAACTCCATTCTGCCCAATGGAAGAGATGGCTAAGGTTACTCTGCCTGCTGTGACTGTCCACATAATGTTTCCACCGACGGATTTTTAAAATGCCTTGATTTAAAACTTTCGTTGTCCTGTTACTGTAAAAAGTCCACGGAACTGCTTTCACGTTAGATTTGGAGAAGCCTGATACATCTTCCCAGCCATAGTCACTCAGGTTTGACCCCAGAATAAACAATATCTCTTACTCCCTTTGAAGTGAGAACCGTAATTTTTTTCTCACACTGACTAAGCTCTGTGATGCAGCTTCTATGAGGCAACTGTCCATGACAATACAGGACCTTGCGGGGATGTAGGTGTTTAGTGGTCAGCCACCCTCCTGTAAATAATTCCTCATTTATGCTCCATAGGAAAGACTTTGGTGAAACCGTACTTTGGTCTGTTATAGTAAGTAAGCATTCTATTGCATCTCCCCAGGAAAAGTTAATGTGTTAATCCCATAGACATGAGGAGAAAGGCCATCGATCCAAATTATCATGACCAAATTAAGCAAGTTTTATTCGTGTATATGGTCTATCTCCTTTTAAGGCAGGGTTCAAGAGATCAGCACTGGACATGGGGAAGATAAGGTTTTATAGATCAGGAATAGGGGGTTTCCAAATGGGGGAGGGATGTTGATATCACCAGTAATGGCTTTTTTTTTTTAACCTATAAACTACTTTGCATGAGAGTTGTGTTCTTGGGATCCTGGAATTTCCTTTCTTTATTATTTGTGAAGAGCCTAACTAATTCTGAAAGAATAATCGGGGATTGCTGTAAAGTGTTAGCAGAATAGGATGTTCTGCGTTCAATGTAGGCTGCCTTTTGTAATGACCAGGGCTGTCGGGATAGAGGCTAGGGTCCAGGGCCCTTTCAGACTTGCCATCACCCTTGTCTAACTCAGGCCATGTTGGCTCCCCTCATTCCTCCTACAGGCAAAAGGGAAAGCTTATATTGCTCCCCAAGCAGCTTCTAGAAAACAAAACAAAAAACTTGAGGAATATTGGTAGAGGGAACCTCTGACCCAGATTAGAGAAGCAATAAATTATCTTTGTCGTGCTTCTGCTAGCTCATAAAGCAAACTGCTGAAGGAATTTTGTATTCAGAGTAATTTTTGCTATAGTTATCACTTTATTCTGAACCATGTCAATTATATATACTTATTCCAATTTGACAATACACAAAGGAAATGTTACTATTATCACTCTACTTTAGATAAAGAAATGCGGAGACTCATGACATCTTGTGCATGCCACTAAACGCATGACTCTTGATCTGGTTCTGAGTGGCTACTGGAACCTATGGGACTACAAAGCAGTATTAGTTGTAATTTCTACTTTTAAGAAAGACATGGTGCTGTTGTTAGCAAAGACTTTATTCAGTACATGTTTAACCAGCAACCAAAGAATGAATTAGTATTTGGAACAAAAAACAATTTGAAGCCAGATTGTATGTAACTGCTGAAAAAAAAATAGAAACATGGCATTGCAGGTGCAATTTATTACAGAACTTATAGCATAATATTTTCTCATAATAGCATTTCAGTATAATGAACTAAGATACAATGAGGAGGTGTTATAAGATTGTATTGAAAATGAAGATGTCCCTACTGCCTAATGACATTATAGTATATCACACTGCAATGTGTTATCCATATGTTTGTAGTGATACTGGTATAATCAAGACTACCACTCTATCAGTAATATAAAACTGTAGCACAGATAAATGGTACATAGCACAGTACTCATCTGATAACGTAATACATAACTATATTACTAGTTTATGTATTGGCTAGACTATGTACTTTTGCATAGGTTTGTATTAGTTACTTTTATGTAGCTTTGATAAAATATACTCACAACAGCAATTTATGATGGAAAGGATTTGTTCTGAATTAGAATTCTAGAAGGGATTCAAGCCATCATGGCAAGGATGGCATGGTAGTGCATGAGACCAGGATATCACGTTTCATTAGTAGTGAGAATGCAAACACAGAACAGAAAGTGCGGCCTGGCTATAAAACGTCAAAGCCTGCCATTAGTGGCATACTTCTCTAGCAAGACCACCCTATCCCCTAAGGTTCCATAATCTTCTCAAACAGCACACTCTCTGGATACCCAGTGTTCAAACACATGAGCCTACAAAGGACATTTCACATTCAAACAGCATTCCTCCCATGGTCCCTATAGACACATATCCAGCTCATAAAACAAAATGCACTTAATACAAGTCTCCATACTTTTTAACAGTCCAAATACTGTCCAAAAGTCCAAAGTCTAATAGCTTTTCTGTGACTAAAGACAATCCCTAACAGTGACATTCTGTAAACTCCAAAATAAATTATGTACTTCTAACACATAATACCACAGAGTATACATTCCCATTCCCAAAGGAAGGAGTAAGAACATAGTAAGAAAATAGTGGACCACAGCAAGACCAAAATCCACAGGGTAAACATCAAATCCTGAAGTTCCATGTGTGACATCTGGGGCTTCAGTTCAAAGGGCTTAGGTGACTCCACCTAAATTTTGCTTTGCTGCCTACAGCACACATCTATCTCTTGAAATGATCCCACTCCCTGCATACAGCTCTTCGTGGCAGATATTTCACAGTTCTGACACTCCAGCATTGTGGGATCTCCACAGCAACCCAGGCTTCACCTTCACAGCTTCCAACAATGGGCTCTTGGGGCCTCTAGGAACTCAGACCCCACCATACACTGCATGACCTCAGCAAATCTCTGAAAACAGGAAAGAAGAATCCAGGACCCTTCTCAATCTTACAACTTTCTTATTTCCAAAACCAGACGACACTGCCAAGTTCTGTTGACAACTCAGGATGGAGCCAGACCCCCTTGGATAACAACTTCAGCAGCTCCTGCAGACTGAAACTCATAATTGCTTTCTGGGAGCAATTCAGCTCTCTCCTTTCCTAGGTGGGAGATTTGTGGATGAGGTCTTGCCTTCCGGGCACCTTTGCTGTTTTTCCAGTGCAGCGTGAGAAGCTTCTCTTTAGTGTAGATAATCTCTCCGATGATTACAGCCCACCACCACCCCTTTTCAGCACATGTCTCGGTTTCAATCTTAAACTTCCTATTGTGCCTTTTAGCTACAAACTTTTTATTTGCTTGATTTGATTTGAATTTTAGAGACAGGGTTTCATTGTGTCACCCTGGCTGTCCTGGAACTAGCTCTGTAGACCAGGTTAGCCTCACAGAGATCAGCTTCCTTCGCCTCCCAAGTGCTGGTATTAAAGCATGCACCACCACCACCCAGTTTCTCTACAAACTTTTTTCTTTGTTTATTTCTTTCTGCCCCACTTGTTGCTCTTTTCATTGTAGGCCTGCATAAGTGTAATAGGTAATAACAATTCTACAGACTCAATGTTATCATGTCCTGAAATTTCACCCACCAAAGAAATTAGTCCATTACTATAAAATTTAGCTTCATGAAAATTCTCAGGATATGGGTACAATATACCCTGAGTCATTGCAAGATTATAATTAGAACAGATTCTAGCCCAGTTCCTGTTAGAGTTCTTGCTCTCCTCTGAAGCCTCATGAGCCAGGTCACCACTATCTGCATTATTACTATTATTAATATTTTAGCTTGCTAGTCTATGCTGGACATTTCTGGCTCCCAGCAGTATGGCCCAATAAGCTCTGTTCATGTCTTTCAAGGGCTTGATAAACCCAGCATTCCAAACTATTCCACATACTTTCTGCAAATCAGTTCCAAATTCAGGTTTAGGGTTATCACCACAATAAGTCCAGTTTCTGTGTTATTTTCTTTTCTGTTACCATGATAAAATACCTTGACAAAAGAAATTTATTTTGTTTTGTAGTTCCAGAAGGGACAGAATTCATTATGAAAAACAAGACATGGTAGCACAAGCAGGAGACTAGTCTGTCACATGACATCATCAGAAAGTGGGGTCAGCACACAAAACTTCAAAGCCACACTCAGTGATATGCTTTTTTTCAGCAATGTTCCACCTCCTAAATCTTCCATAACCTACTTTAAACCACGGTTGATGTGCACATGTGAGTTTTATATTTAAAACTAAAATTTTAAAAGAGAAAAAATGCTTATAGAATAAGTATATTAAGAAAGAATTTTGTGTAACTCTACTATGTGTCTTAAGCTAAGTATTACAAAAGATTACAAACATTTTTTAAATTCAAAGTTTATAAAGTAAGAATTTTACAGACTACAAAGTTTAATTATTACCAAAGATGGGAAATATTTAAAAATAATTTAGTGTGGCCATGTGTCCCATTGCTTTCTGTTTCCTGGTCCCTTAAGATCTCGTCCTCTCTCTCGCCATCCCCTTTCTAGTTTGATCACACACACCCTTGTGCAAGCATGCATCTGATCTGGGTTCCATAGATGAGAGAAAATGAGCTGGGTTGTCTTTCTGAATTTAACTTAATTCACTTCACATGATTTCCAGTTCTCATCCATTGCTGCGATTTCATTTCTCTTCATGGCTAAGTAACATTCCAATATACATTTACCACTTGCATCTCCTCATCTGCTGACGGACATACATCTGGACTGCCTCCACATCCTCGCTGTTGTAACTAGAGCCGCGATGAACATGGATATGAAAGTACCTCTGTGGTATGTTCACTTAAGCCTTTTGGGTGTATATCCAAGGGCGATAGTTGGGTTTCAACAGGAGTTCTAATTGAGACAGGGTCCCACTGTGTGCCCGTGGCTCACACAGATCTGTAGTGCTGGGATTACTGGGAACAGCCACGCTCAGCTATTTTTTAGTTCTTTTGAGAAACCTCAGTACTGATCATTTCTACGATGTAACCCTTTTAATTCTGACTGCTCTGGTCCTACTTCTTTGCCTTAGGTGCTTAAAGAGTGAAGATCAAAGGCTCTCCACAGACGTGCAGCATTCCTACCCCTAAAAGACCAGGGACAGGCACAGGAACCCACCCTACCCCAACCCATATCCCCGCTGGGAAGCAGAGCTGGGCCACAAACTTTGCCAAATGGTTTTAGCGGTAACGAATCGGTCCAAAAAAACAAAAACAAAACAAAACAAAAAACATCTTTTGGCTTGGCCCATTTCTTTGTTCTGACCTGGACGGTGGCCGGAGGAAGACAAGACGTCTCCATAGGAACCGAGAGATTGACAAGGGCTGAAATGGAAACACCGCCTCCGCCTCCATGAACAAGGCGGAGTTAAAGGACTTGGCCCCACAGCCTGTGAGCTGCTGATTGCGGCTGGGAGGAGAGCGTTCCTGGAGCCAGCTGCCACTGCCAAGGCAGCTGCAGGCGGAAAGTCTTGATCAGTGCTCTCTGTAAAGCGGAGTGGTGACGGGGACCGAGGTACGGAGGCCCAGGACTGAAGGTCCTGGAGAAGGAGTAGGACAGGACAGAGTCGGCTTGTCAGGGTTCTGCCTCCCCCCCACCTCACCGAGGGAGTACTCCGCCCTCTCTTCTCCACTCTCCACCGGAGCTATGTTGCTACGATAAAGAAAAGTTGCCCTTTTTGCCCTATTTATTGATCCATTCTCTCTTATTTATGGGCGCACAGATTCTTATTTCAATTATTTGGATTGCAGTCCGTTAGTATTTCTTCGTCCTTTAGCTGTTGCTGTTTGGCCAGTGAGTTTCTTTAGCCTGGTTCCGGGACCTTTTCTACCTGTCTCCTCATTTCCTGTTTTCTGGTAGAGCCTGTTCCCAGCTCTCCTTGCTTTCTCTGCTTCTCCCCAAAGCCGCTTACTGCTTCAAAAGAGTCTCCATTTTAATATACTCCCAGGCATGTCTGACTCCGTATCTAGCCACAGAGAGACAGACAGACAGAGTGAAGAGAGGGGGAAAATGTGTACAGTCACTTCCCTTCCAAATCAACATGTTAAGATTCTCTTGAGTCTTTCGTTGTGTCTGACTTCTCTAAGCCCAAGAAAATTGGCTTTCTCTAGCCATGATACATTGTTAATATTTTATACACATAAATCAGTCTCAAAATTGCTAACCCATGCCACTGTGAAAAATCAACTAAACAGAGTTTAATATTGATCTACAGATAATTTTGTATTTGGCTTCTATAATAAAACTATATGATAATGGTTGTATCATTTTATGGCTGCATAGGCTACAAATTTTCTATAATACCAAATTAACGTGTGAAGATGTAAGAAGACATGTAGAATAGGGCTGGAGAGATGGCTCAGCCGTTAAAGGCAAGGCTCACAACCAAAACATGTAGAATAAAATATAAGATGCTCAGTACCCCCAAACAGACAACAGTTACTAAAATGGGATCACACATTCATGGGGACAGAACTGAGTCTTGTGAGAAATCATTCTGACTCTACAGTATGAATAATTGGAATGAGATAAAATTAGGTTTGGCCTGACATGGTGGTGTCTGTTTCCCAACTGCCAGGAAGAATGAGGCAAGAGGTTATTTTGAGCCTAGAAGTCCAAAGCCATCCTCAGCAACCTATTTGGGAGGAAAATTTTATGTATACATTATAGTAATTCAAAGTTCAAATAAGGCCGGGCAGTGGTGGCACACACCTTTAATCCTAGTACTCAGGAGGCAGAGGCAGGCGGATCTCTGTGAGTTTGAGACCAGCCTGGTCTACAAGAGCTAGTTCCAGGACAGGCTCCAAAGCTACAGAGAAACCCTGTCTCAAAAAACCAAAACAAACAAACAAACAAACAAAAAAAACAAAGTCCAAATAAGTCAAGAATCTAAAGGTAAGGCAATGAGCCGTACAAGAAAAGGGCCCCAGCAGTGATTCTAAACCTGTGGGTCACGACCTTTGACAAACTTCTGTCTACAAAAATATTTATATTATGATTCATAATAATAGCGAAATTACAGTTGTGAAGTAGCAACAAAAATAATTTTATGATTGGGGATCATCACAACATGAGGAGCTGTATTAAAGGGTCACAGCGTTAAGAAGGCTGAGAACCACTGCTCTAAAGACTCAAAAGCCACAGGCCATAAAAGAAAAAGGTTAATAAAGTTGACTATCCCAAGCTGCATGATAAAACACCATTAATAATGTTAATAGACAAACAACAAGCCAGACATGGTGGTGCACTCCTTTAATGCCAGCACTCGGGAAGCAGAGGCAGGTGGATCTTTGTGAGTTTGAGGCCAACCTGATCTACATAGTGAGTTCCAGGACAGCCAGGGACACATGGAGAAACCCTGTCTGGGGAGGGGGAGTGAGACAACCAACAAACTGGGCTGGGAGGAAATATATTTGGAACATGTATCTAAGTAAAGGGATATTTTTGATACTTAAATTTGAATTATAAAACATTTTTAGATCTATTTTATACATTTGCATCAGCAATGCCCAAATAGTTTTACTTTTGCATCAGAAATTTTTTCAAAAATACTAATTTCTACTTCCTGCAAAGAGAAATGCAATGTATCTTATGGCCCTGGAAGTCAGCCCTGAGGCACAGAGATTTATGTGCAACTGATTTATTGGCGTGATGATAAAAATATCTCTCACATTCTAAGAGATGATGAAAATATGTCTTACATTTTAAAACATTGAACTTTTGCTGTCCCTCACAGCCAGAGTTAATAATACACGTTAACCTAAGACCGCTGTCAATTGTGTACTCTGTGTGTTTATATAACCTGCCTTCTCCAGATCAATGTAAGAACCAACCTTCCTTGCCTTGGGTTTCCCATGTAATCAACCTTTACAACCTAAGCTAATGCATAGCTGTAATCTTAAGTTACATATTTTACCATACCCCTGATCCAAGAGTATTTGTATGTGTATGATGATAATAATTTTCTGGAAACATTACATTGGCTGAAAACAGCCTTATGGAATGAAAATCCACCATAAGTGTTGAACAGAACATATGGATATTGCCTGATAAATCTTTATAATACCATTTGTTATCTGGGTCAGTTGGAGCCAGTAACTCAATCCTTTTTAAAACTCTGTTAAATGATTTCTGTAAAGAATCCCTCATTCCTTCTCCCAAATGTAGCACAAATAATAAAAACCCAGAGACAGATATTGGGGTTCAACCTAAAGATCAGAAAAGCAAAGCAGTCAGCCACTGTCTCTTCCCTCTACCTCAGACCAAATGGGCAGTCCTACCTCCAGGAATCCTCAGAATGAGACTAAACGGAGACTCCTGTCTTATATCCTTCTCTAGTGCTGGGATTAAAGGTGTGTGCACCACTTCTGCCAGCTTCTATGGTGAGCTAGTGTGGCTCCTGGTATTAAAGCTGTGTGTCACCACTACCTTGTCTATATGGCTGACCACCAGTGTGGCTGTTTTACTCTCTGATCTTCAGGCAAGCTTTATTAAAATACAAATGAATATCAGTACACTATATGATGCTTTCTGTGCTATTCAGTAGAAGAGAGAGCAAAACCTTATCTGAGGAACACACACAGCGAGACACACAGACAGGTATAAATTCAAAAGGCAGCATTTAGCCAGGCACAGATTCGGTCTCATACAACAGACAGGAATAACAGAAGACACACAGAAGTGAGAGATTCAGATCTGGACTCACTCTTAAATTCTATCAAGGGGAAGTGCTTCTTAATTTATTTTTCTTAAAGCAACACTAATGAATTCTTGATGCCTTTGAGTTTATCATTAATGAGTTCAAACTAATGCAATTAGGAAAGCTGTGTAACAGGTCTGGTGGTGGCTGGGAATTTGTCTCAGCGGCAGAACATGTGCTTAACTTGTGCAAGGCCTTAAGTTCGGTTCTCAGCATGACCAAAGAGAGCAAGAGGGCAAGGGAGAAGAAAGGAGAAAAGAAGAAGGAGGAGCTGAGGAAAATAAAAGAACATTTCCTGAAAGAAAAAAAAATAGAGGAGTCCTGGTGAAATGGCATAGGAAGGGAGCCAAGGCGCCAGCCTGCACGCAAGCTGCCCCTTCCACTCTGTCTCCCTGGAATTCTGAAGTCGACGTGGTCAGTTCTTGGAGTGGTTTTCGCCAGAGGGCCGGCAGGCTGCTTTATTTTGTGTCCAATCCAGGGAAGCCTGAATTCCCAGCTAATTGACGTCTCATAAAGATTAAAATTGGAGGATCTGACTCCCTCTTCCAGCATTCACAGACATTGAACACGTGTGGTACACAGACATCCATGGAAGGGAAACATTCATACACATAAAAGAAAAATAAATAAAATTACAAAAAAAATTAAAGATGAAGAGTGGCATAGGCCTTAATCTATTCAGAATCTTTTTAATTATTGTCTCTACACCCCATGGAGTTTTTGTTTCAAATGAAATGAGAACTAGGTTTGCGGGCATGGCATATAGGTATGACTCTCAATAGCTGAAACACAGAAGCTTTATTTCTTTCAGTGTACCTGAAGAACAGTGTGTTTGTGTAGAGTTCAAATGCTCTGTGCAACCAAGGCAGTGCTGTGGTGTGGGATTAGCTTCAGGGTGTTTGTGTGACATAATGCTGCGTGGTCACTGGTGTAAACTCATTATGACATTGCGTTGGCTTGAAAGAAAATGGCCCCCACAGGCTCATATGAGTGGCACTACTAAAAGTTGTGGCCTTGTTGGAGTAATGGCTCAGGGCATGACACAGTGCACAGATTGAGTCCTGAGGTGGAGGACACTACTTGACAAAGTTCTAGTGAAGTATGATCAGGAGACTCAGTCTCAGGAGTGTTGGCTTCTGTTTGCACTTTAAGGAACAATTGTTTGCATAATGGGAAGTTTTCTGCTTATGCAGTCCCCAGGGAGATATATTCATGTTCCTGATGGAAACTGGAAACAGAGTGACCTAACCTGAGAGGAAAGTCATAGAAGAAAGAATCCTCCTTATGCCTCAAGAATTGTGGTACCAATGGAGTAGACTCTGAGAAATTTCTTGCTCAGCTCTTAATACGAGATGTCACAAGTATATCCATTACCCTATACTGGAGCCCATATGGAGGGAAAAAAAAAGAGTATGAGCTGATGAAAAACGAATGAGATACCAGAATCTTCCTTTTTGGGAGCATATGAAAAGAACAGGCCTCTACTATAAAACTGAGAAACACAAAAAAGGTTATAATCATCCAGTTAAATGAGTATTATGAAATAATTTGTAAAGCTTGCATTTTAGAAAACATCAAAGGATTCTGCACACAACTTGGTTAAGGTAAAAATAATTACAGTCTGTCTAACATTTTGTAACCACATAAGCAGCCAGCCAAGACACAGGATGTAAAAATAGAAGGTCCTGTGTTTTGCATACCCGGAGAAATTTGTAACTTTCTGATTTGACAGAAGTTGATCTGTCAGAAGTTAGTCTCCTAATAAGACAAGGTTTTTTTGTACTTTGCTTTTAACCCTGGACATTTAATGGGGAAGTGAAAAAGAGATCCAGGGTTCCAATGCTTGCCAATTGACTTATGTAGTCAATATGCTATGTAAATAAAGAGTCTCTCTGGTTGAAAGAGAAAGACTGCTGAACCCTCAGATGTGCATTCTTCCCCCGCTGATTCCACATCTCCTCTTTGGGACTTGAACCCCACTGAAGCTGGACTTCAGCAGAGTAGGCATGACTTTGTTGGAGAAAGTTTGTCACTAGGGGGAAGGCTTTGAAGTCTCAAATGCCAGGTCTAGTATGGCATTCACTTCCTGCTGCCTTCCAATCCAGATGTAAATTTCTCAGCTCCCCCTCCAGCGCCATGTCTGCCTTCTTAACACCAAGAAACTGTAAGCCAACCCCAAATAAATATTTTCCTTTATAAGGGTTGCCATGGCTATGTTGCATCTTCAAAGCAATAGAAACCCTATTGAGAAGAAGTTGGTACCGGGAACTGAAGTATTACTGTGATAGGCCTGATCGTACTTTCGTTTGGAAAAATATGGACTTTGGGACTTTGAATTAGAAAAGCAATTGAGCACTTTAAGTGGGGCTTAATGGGTCATCCTAATAGGAACATGGAAAACCATGGTGATGGTGATTTGAACTGTGGGGGCCTGACTCAAGACATTTCAGAGAAGAATAATTTTAGTATATGGCCTAAAGGCTGGTCTCATGATATTTTGGTCAAGAATGTAGCTCCTTTTTGCCCTTTTTTGAAAAGTCAGCCTGAGGCTAAAGTGAAGAGTTTTGGATTGTGTTGGCAGAGAAAAATCTAAAAACAGCATAGTATGGACTCTGTTATGTGGTTATTAGTGTTCACTCTTATGCAGATTTATAATGAAAATGAGCAAACTTGCTGCGGGAGCTCCTTCCGCTCCTTCAGCCAATAGCCTTTAAGATACCAGCCCACTGGGGCATGGTCTTTTTCATTTCAAAAAGAGGCGGCAGCCCTCCACTCACTCTCGTTTCCGGCTCCCGTTCAGACTACTAGACTCTCTGTTTCCTGTTTGCGACAAGAGGACTGTGGTTTGGGACATCGATCTGTAAGTTTTTTTCCCCTCCAATAAATAATCCCTTTTAATAATAATTTCCAAACTGGTGTGGGATTGTTTTGGCGGCATTACAAACTAAGCAAGAAAAAATACAAAATGTACATTTTGAGGAAAAAGGGGCACCAAGGAATGGAATGGAGCTAAGTCCTGTGTTTAAGGAGACAAGCAGAGTAAAGAGAAGCCTGATGTTAAGTAGAATAAAGAAAGAGTGGTAACCTCAGAGCAAGACCCCATCCAACTAAGCTTACAGCTGTGAAAAGGAATCAAAGAAACATGAAAATGAGTTGAAGACAACCTGAAGGCCAGGCATGGTGGTGCATACATTTGATCCTAGCACTCAGAGGCAAAGGCTGGTGGATCTTTAAGTTGGAGGCCAGCCTAGTCTACAAAGCAAGTTCTAGGACAGCCAAGCTTAGGCAGTGAAAGAAACCACTGAAAGCGGAAAGCTGGTGAAGATGTAATTGAGTGAGGAGGCCATGTTCCAGCCACAGAAAGCAACAGAACTTGGCAGCTTTGGCCACATGGTTCTGGATTTAGAGTCAAGAACAGAAGACAGGGTTATGGAATCTTCCTCCACACCTAAGGAAAACCACTGAAGTCAGGCATGTGTCAGGGGTGTCCCTGATGGAGGCCCAGAGAGGCCATTGTGTGAAGCTGTGAAGGTGAACCCTGGATTGCCTTAGAGACCCCAAACTCTTGGAGATGGCAGAGCTGTGCAATACCTGCTGAGGGAAGCTGCTAACGTGGAGTGGAGCCAACCAAGAGAAAGAAGTGTGCTGCAGTCAACAGAGCGAAAAGGAGTTGGAGAGCTGAAGAGCATTTTGACATCAGTATGGAGATGTAGACTTTGGAGTTTGCCCATGTGGTTTTGGGTCTTGCTTTGGTGCAGTATTTCCTCACTATGCTTCCTTTTGGAATGGTAATGTATATCCCATGCCACTGTTTGTTTGAAGTCTCTGATCTGCTTTTTTATTTTGATTTTATAAAAGATTTATAGTATTAAGAGATTGCCGTGAGTCTCAGAAGAGACTGGACTTTTATAGACTATGGGTATTTTTAAAGTTGGACTTAATGCATTTCTGCATTATATGGCTACAAGCTTATGTGGGTCAGGGAGTGGAATGTGTCTTTAAAAAATGGCCTCCATAGGCTTATAGGGAGTGGTACTATTAGGAAGTGTGGCCCTGCTAAAGGAGATATAGTCTTTTTGGAGGAAGTGTGTCACTGGGGGTGGAATTTGAGGTCTCAGATGCTTAAGTCAGGTCAGTGGATCACCAGTCTCTTTCTGCTGCCTGCAGAACCAGATGTAGAATATTCAGGTACCTCTTCATTACTATGTCTGCCTGCCATGATGATAATTGACTAAACTTCTCAGCTGTAAGCCATACCCAATTAAATGTTTTCCTTTATAAGAGTTGCTTTGGTCATAGTGTCTCATCACAGCAATAGAAATAGAAACCCTAAGACTCCTATGAATCTGGTAAGTTTTAGACTCTTTCTGAGACTTCTGAACTGTTTAATTCCTGGTCTTAAAGACATTCCTTTTAGGGAACACTCTTCCACTGGTGATAAGAGTGCAAACTTATACAACCACTTTGGAAATCAGTATGGCAGTTTCTCAGAAAATTGGGTATCCATCTATCTCAAGACCCAGCAATACCACTCTTAGGCATATAACCAAAAGATGTTCAAACATACCACAAGGACACTTTCTCAACTATGTTCACAGCAGCATTATTCATAATATCCATAACCTGGAAACAACCTAGATGTCCCTCAACCAAAGAATGGATAAAGAAAATGTGGTACATTTATACAATGGAGTACTACTACTCAGTAGTTAAAAAAAAAAAAAAAAAAAAACCAATGATGTCATGAAATTTGCAGGCAAATGGATGGAACTAGAAAAAAATCATCCTGAACAATGTAACCCAGACCCAGAAAGAAAAGCATGTAATGTGCTCACTCATAATTGAATATTAGATGTAAAGCAAAGAATAACCAGGCTATAACCCACAGTCCCAAAGAAGCTCTGTAACAAGGACGACCCTAAGAGGGACACACAGGGATTGCCCTAGGACAGGACAATAAATAAGATCTCTAGGGTAAACTGGGGGGGGGGCTGGAGAGTAGAGAGAAAAGAGGATGAGAACATGAGGGAACAGAATGGTTGGGGGGGACAGAGAGAGAGAGAGAACAATGAAAGAGGTATTTTGATAGAGGGAGCCATTATGGGGTTAGAGAGAAACTTGGGGCTAGGGAAACACCCCAAAATCCATAAAGATGACCCCAGATAAGACTCCTGCCTATAGTGGATAGGGTGCCTGAACTGGCCTTCTCCTGTAAAATCAGACTGGTGACTACCCTAATTGACATCATAGAACCTTTATCCAGTAACTGATGGAAGCATACACAGAGATTCACAGCCAAGAACTGGGCCAAATTCCTGGAGTCCAGTTGAAAAGAGGGAGGAGGGATTATATGAGCAAAATGGGGGGTCAAGATCATGATGGGAAATGAACAGAGACAGCTGATCCAAGCTAATGAGAGCTCGTGGTCCCGGACTAACAGCTGGGGAACCTGCATGGGACCGAACTAGGCCCTCTAAATGTAAATGACAGTTGTGTAGTTTGATCTTTTTGTGGAGCCCCTGGCAATGGGAATAGGATTTATCCTTGATGCATGAACTGGTTTTTCGTAGCCCATTCCCTATGGTGGCATACCATACTCAGCCTTGATACAGTGGGGAGGCCTGCCTCAACTTTATATGTCAGGCTTTGTTGACTCCCCATAGTAGGCCTTACCCTCTCTGAGGACTGAATGGGGGATAGAGAGGAGATGGGGAAGAAGGAGAAGAGGAGGGAGGAGGAACTGTGGTTGGTATGTAAAATTAATTTAAAAATTGAAAAAGACAAAAGACACTGCCTTTAGAATTTCCTTGCCACAGTGTGCATGTAGGAGGCAGGGGGCAATGCTCTAGGAGTTGCTTCTCTCCCTATACCTTGTTTTGAGGTAGATTCGCTCTACATTTTGCTGCTGAATTGCATAAGCTAACTTAAAATTATCTTGTCTCTCCTTCCTATCTCACCATAGAGATTCTGGGACCACAGATCAAAACCTCTGAATCTTGATTTTTTTTCTTGTTGTTGTTGGTTCTTGAGATTAAACTCAGGTCATTAGACTTGTGGCTTATGTGACAAGCACTTTTGCCCACTGAGCCACCTCTCTGGCTTCCAATCCCTGTCTTTCAACTAATGGTGCTGACAGCTGTATCATAACTTTTATAATTCCTAATATCCAAATTACTCCTAAGAAACAACATTTTCTTGCACCCCGTCTAAGAATCCCTCAACCTAAAAGAGCTGTTTAGCTAGCTGATGCTCTTCTTAGGAAGACTAGGCATGAATGAGTACTTGAATAAATGGAGCCAGATTAGCTTTTTATGCTTAGCGTATGTACTGCCTAGTTTTGAAGCAACTTGACAAACATCAAACATCAGAGAGGAAGGAGCCTCAGGTAAGAAAATGACTCCATGAACTCAGCTGTAAGTAATTTCCTCAATTAGTGACCAGTGGGGGTGGATCCCACCCATTATGGGTGGTGTTATCCCTGGGCTTGTGGTCCTGAGTTCTAAGCAGAGTGAGAAAGCCAATAAGCAGCACTCCTCCATGACTTCTGCATCATCTCCGGCCTCCAGGATCCTGCCCTGTTTGATTTCCTGTCCTGGGTCCCTTCAATAATAAAAAGCAATATTGAAGTGTAAACCAAGTAAACCCTTTCTTCCCCAACTTACTTTTTGGCCATGGTGTTTTGTCACAGCAATAGAAACTCTAACTAAGATACCATACATGTTAACCAAATTGACTATGAGTAAAGGACCACATCTCAACCCAAGGGGACAGCTGCTTGATCATGGGAGAAGAACGTTGTTTCTATGCCAGTCTACTGAAGATAGTATGAGATGCAGCAAAAAGACTAAAAGAACCAACATCTGATTTAAAGGCGATGGTCTTGGGGAATGGCTCCATAGAAGGATATGTGGGGCTGGGTTTCCTGGTTAACATACCTGGGTCTGCTCTCTGGTATAATTCTCCTTTCTTAAAACCTTTGCTTGTGAGCCAGAGGGTGGGTGGGGGGGGACTTTGCTTGCTTTCTCTTCTGGAATGATGGGTATCTTCCAGAACACAGGTCATTAAGCTCCAAATGGTTTCCTTTAGGAATACTAACCATTACAATCAATATCTGTATTTGCCTTCCTTTGGTGCTTAAGGACCCTTCAACCTGCAAGTAATGTCTCTGGCCTTCAATTTATACAGTAATTACTTCATACGCTTTTCAAAATATCAACTAAATTCTTATGCTTTACAGTCCTAGTACCCTAGTACCCTATGAAAGATCAGCAATCTAACCAGGACTCCTCAAGACCCACACTCATCTCTGAATAAGTTCCAAAAGAAAAATAAAGTCCCTTGTTAGTGATTTGACCCTGCTGATATGTCAGGGAAGACATACAGAGACAAAAGGAAAAGCAAAAATTCCTCTACTTTAACAATCAGAACCTGACTACAGACTTCTAGCCTGGCCTATGACTTGTGATGTTTATTGTATTATGCAAATATTTAAAGCCTAACTCCTGGTACCGCAGTGGCTTGTCCAAAATGGTCAATCTCAAGGAAGACAGTTAATTCTGTAAAATTTACTATGTAACAAGACAGGGAGATGCCCAATTACCTGTTTAGAATTGGATTCCACACAACTGGCATGTGATTCAAAAATCAAATAATATTCAATAACTATTATTAAAATAAAAACTAACCCTGCCCTTCAGGTGGGCAATTAGTCCATTGCATCTCTGTCTCTCCTGCAGAATATCTTATTGAATCTTTTTGTTTCTGTACTGGTCTGGTAAATACTTTTTACTCTTTTGTTCTTGGCTTATCACCTTCATTCCCTGCATAAGAGTTTTCAGAAGGAAATGTGGTCTAGGTCACAGTGACATTTCCCACTGTTGTGACTGGTAGCTAACAAGAGCGCAAAAAAAGTTCCTGCTTTGAGCTGTTGGGAGAACTCACGGTCAGGTTGAAAAAGAAAAAACCTTTGACTCTGGTTACTGTAATCCTGGGTTCCCACATTATCTGCATTCATTTACGAACCGGACCAGCTTCTGTATTGATATATTTATCCAGATTTCCCTTGTTTCTTTGCTCAAGAAGCATAATTCCTGCCAGAACTGAAATCTTGAACATCTGAAAGAGGCCTCTCTCTGAGGCATTAGCCTGTATGGTTCAGAGTGTCTCTGGGGTCCCCCAACCTGTTTCTTCTTGGGTTGACTAACACTGTGATTTTCATTTAGTAACCCATGATTTCTGGGAGCAGAATCATTCACCTATGTGGGATACCTCTGCTCAAACTCCTGCAATTTATTGAAAATAAATTGTTTTTCATATAATATATTCTGAACATGGTTTCCCCTCCCTCAACTCCTCCCAGATCCTTCTCACCTCCCCACACACTTAACTTCTTCTTATCTCTCTTTAGGAAACATATAGGCAAAGAAACCAGATTTCTTTTTTTAATAAAAGAAGGAAGGAAGAAGGGAAAAGCACAAGAAACACACACAGAGATACACATACAATCGATCAATAAATAAATAAATCTACAAAATCAGAAACCATGATATATAAACAAAAGACCAATAAACAAAAACTTTCCAAACAAAGTAATATGAGACAAAAGACTACAAAATTACTATTGAATTCACTTTGTGTTGGTCATCTACTACTGGACATGAAGCCTACCCTAAAGTGTTGTTAATAAACCCAAAGAGAATCCATTGAAAACAAATTTTCCTTTCCCAAGTGAATGTTGATTGGAAATAGCTTCTTAGGGACAGGACACTTTCCCTTCTTGGCTCTGGGACCCATCTGACTTAAGCCTGTGCAGGACCTGTGCATGCGGCCACAGTCTCTGTGAGTTCATATGTTTATCAGTCCTGTTGTGTCTGGAAGACTCTGTTTCCTTGGAGTCATCCACCCCCTCTGACTCTTAATTTTTCTGCCTCCTTGTTCTCACAGCTCTCTGGGATCTGAGAGGGAGGGGTTTGACGAAGACATCCCATCTAATTCTGAATTCTCTCACTCTCTGTACATTGTCCAGTGTGAATCTCTGTATTAGTTTCCATCTACTGTAAGAAGAAGCCTCTCTGATGATGGCTGAGTGAAGCACAGATCTGAGGCAGAATGTCCTTAGGGGTAATTTTATTGCTACATTCCTTTAGCAGCATCTTCTTTTCACCTAAGCCCATGGCCTATCCATTGTCAGGTTCTTGACCACCTGAGTAATGTCAGCCATGGGTTTCATCTCATGAAGTGGACCTTAAATTCAACCAGAGAACAGTTGGTTACTCCCTGTGTCCTACCTGGTCCTGCTGAACCAGTTTCTCTCCTGCTTGCTGGTCCCCACAGCCACTTATAAAATAATCATTAGGAGGCTTAATATTAATTATAATTGTTTGACCAATGGGTCAGGCTTCTTACTGGCTAGCTGTACATATAAATTAACCCGTTTCTAACAATCTGTATATTGCCATGTACCTCGTGGCTCACCCGTAATGCTCTGGCATCTTACTCCTCTGGCAGCGGGTGCCGTCTCCCCAACTCTGCCTTCTTTCTCATTGTCTCTCTGCATGGATTTTCTGCCTAGCTATATGCTGTCCTACCATAGGCCAAAACAGCTTCTTTATTAACCAATGATAATAAAACATATTCACGGCATACAGAGGGGCCTCCCACATCAAATCCCACAATGTGTATGCCACTGTTGCAGTAGTATACGAAATAAGCAAGCCACTGTTGTAGATCGCTGGGTTTCAGTTGGGTTGGTGTTTACTTTTTTTTTAGACCTTCTTCCTATACAGTGAACACTAGTCAAGAGGGGTGAAGGCTCTAGTTAGGCACTGGCCCAGCTTCTCCATGCTCAATGAGGCCTGTAAGTGTTGTCTTCAGCAACAGAGCCTTACCATCAGTCAAACTCGTTCTTTATTAAATGTAGTTTTAATTAGCTTACAATCAGTAGGTTTTTATGAGGCTTCTTCTTTCATCTTTAGTTTTGGTAAAAACTTCTCCTTATTGCCCCCTTTCTTCCATCTCCACTTAAGGTTTTCTCCCCACCCCAGTTTTTCTCCTGTTGTTTCACACCACGTGTATTCTACTAGCCCCTTTTATTAAATTTCGTACTTGGGTCGCAAGATTATAAGTTTCCAAATAGCTTTTACAATTCGTTTTAGTTAACCCTTTGTCGGGCCCCTTGCTTCCCATCCCCAGCACTCACTACTGCTCAAATATTTCTGCCTGTAGTATCCCCCTTCCTATTCAGTTTACCTATTTTCTACTACCCTCCCTCCTTGAATAACATGCCCCCCATGAACCATTTCAAGTTTTCTGGTTTCCACGTGTGCTCCAGGATAAATAGAAAAGATGTGAAGCTAGGATCCATACATGGGAGAGAACATGTGTTGTTGTCCTTTAGAAGCTTGAGTAACCTTAGTTGGAATAAATTTTTCCTCATCTCTATTTTTGCGTTCTTCCCCATAGGCCGGATGGTGCTATAGAGAGTCACGAGCTTCTTATTCTTCTAGCCTAGCCCCTTTTCAAACTCCCTATCCTATTGGTTCAGGATGCAAAGACTTGCCCAATGAATATTCTGGGCTTTTGAGGTTGTCTCCTTTTCTAATTGTGAGCTCAGTCATGCTGCACACTGTTGGCAACTTCCCAGCTCTCACAATTCTGAGGCAAGTAGTACTCAGCCATGGGCTAAGCAAGATCTGGGCTGAGTGCCTCCTTACTGTCTGGGACTCTGTGAACCTCATACCAGAAACGGACCAGAAAGATTTATCTCCTACACTGAGTAATATTCCATGGCTTTATGTATGAAAGAGGATAAGAAATTTTATAGCAAAAATGTTGGTGTGGCTGACTTGTGTATTGTGCCATTCTTCCTTCCTCAGAATCACCTAGAATAAATGGATGACTTACAATTGATGGCATCTTTGATTCAACTACCCCACCAGACAGCGGACCCCAGTAACAGAAGGGTTCACTCTGGAAGAAGAGACCTGGCCCCAGAACCACAGAAACACAGCAGTTTTCTAGGACTACCTATTCAGGCAAGAAAGTTATTCCACAGAGAAAAGGGGGAGAAATCCATCAAACAGGTCCATCACTAGAACCCTAGCTGAGGAGCTGTGAACTTTGTTGACCCTCTGGTGGACATGTTTAAAAGTGCAACTTACATTCTGTATGGAAATCTTCAGGCTGAAGGTGTGATTTGAAGTCATCTCCAGCCCTTGTTTTTCACAGAGATGGGCAAGAAAGGAGTCCTCGGGCCTGCGAGCCTCTGGTCAGATAAGGACTGTTCTAGCACGTGTGTTTAGAGCATTTACAACATTAGGCAATGAACTAAATGTTTCTTGAGTATGATCTCATCTAACCCTCGTTCAAACCATATGGCATATATTCTATTACCCAGATTTTCTTTGGTTGTTTTGTTCTTGTGTATTGCGAGACAAAGTCTCACATAGCCCATGCTGCCGCTAGCTCACTCTCTGTAATCAAGTTCCGTGTGCCTCCACCTCCAAGTGCTGGAGATGTAGGTGTGCACCCTCATAATTACACACCGACTTCTTAAACTGTGGGTTATGACCTCACATATAACTGATGGTTGTGAGAATTGTGAAAATTGTGGCAATAGTAGAAGGTCTCTGAACACAAACTGACCAAGATTTATCAAGATAAATAAAACACAGCTGTTCTGGCACTACTGATCCTGCAGTCTCGCTGCATTCTTGTGTCTAAACACAAAGTGTGTCCACTTTGTGACGCTTATGTCACATAGAGACACGCCACACAGCACCAGAGAATGCTGCCTGAGACTGCACATTCTGAATTGCGGTGTTTTTACTTTCCGATCGCTGCAAATGTGGCTGCTAAACTATGGGAAACAAACACGTTCAGTGTTTTCCTCCCATCATCCCCTAGCGTGTCAGCTTCAGATTGTGCCCTGCATTGCACTGCATTAGAATGCTTAATTTTTAAAATTGCTGTTTGAGTGGTTGACTTAAGTTTCATTAAAAAAAAAAAAAAGAACTCTAGAAGAGACAGGCTCATAATCCCAGCACTTGGGAGGCAAAGGCAGACTGATCTCAGTGAGTTCAAGGCCATTATGGTCTATATGTTGAGTTTTAGGCCAGCCATGGTTACAGTGAGACCCTATGTCAAATTAAATAAATAACTCTCTAAATAAATTTTGGTTTGGAATTAGAAAAGAATCACCAATTATTTCTGAAATGGCCCTAAACATACTTCTGCCACTTTCGTTCTGCATACTTATGTGAAAAAGCATCAAAATTGACAACTACAAAATAATTAAAATATCAGCCAGCTCTAAAGATATCAGAGATGCTCTGTTCCCAGCTGTACCAAGTATTCTGCCAAGGTTTAATTCTTTCTGTAAAAATAAATAAGCACACCCACCTCCTCAGTATGGGAATTTGCTTTTATTTTTAATAGATACTAAACTTTGTGTCCTAAATAATTGTTTTAAAATAAACCTCGTTTTCCATTGGTAAATGTTTGACTTCTATACATATCTTATATGCTTATTTGTCCACAGTCATAAAAAAAGAGTTCTCAAGCAAACGGGGTCATGAGTGGAAAAGCTGAAGAAGCCCTCATGTTACCCTGTTTTCAAGATGGGACCACTGGAGTTGGGAACTGTGTGCCGCAGCAATGGCCTTCTGGGGTAGCACTTCCGCAGCACAAGCCTCCATCCGTGGTTCCCACTGAGGATTGAGACCCACCTTCAAGAAGATACATTTTCTAAACTCACATTTCTAAAACAGCACTTTTATCAACTAAAATCTACTCTGTATCAGAGCTCTGTGTTGTATCCAAGTTTGTTTTAATGGATTGGTGCTTAACACCTAAAGGTATTTATTACTGCTGTCCTTCAGTGCCTGAGGCGGTTGGATCAGACTACCATAGGGCCATAATACAGGGACATTCAAGTTCCTTATACATAATGATGTGGATTTTGCCTTTGAACTATGTGTATCTCAAATATTTTTTATTTGGTCTAAATTACTTCTAATACCTGACATGTTGCAAATGCTATGGTTGTTACACTATGATGTTTAGGGAATAATGATAAAAAAATGTCAACATGCTCATCAGAGATACGGTTCTTTTTCAAATATTTTTCATCAACAATTGACTATATGTGCTGCGTTCCGCAGGAATCATGCAGTGAGATTTCAGCTGATAGAGCAGAAGGCTGAACCACCAAAATGAATGGTTCTGATGGAGATATATCCAGATTCACAAGGGGCGGGGCCTACCACCTTTTGTATATCAGCTGTTCCTACAGTAGATCTCTTGTGAAGCCATAAACACTCTCCCTTAGTGCAAAATTCAGCAGAGTATGGATTTTTGGGCACAATTCATTCTGTACTGGTATATTTGTACCTCCGGTGGGAAATTTAGTCACATAGCCAAAAACCTTGGTTCCCACAGCTATATCTCCATTCTGTTTCCTGAGATAGATTAGAAGCCACCTCCCTGCAACTATCTTCCATTTGGAAGGACATGAAGTCAGGAACGGAGTCTTTCATATAGATCACATTTGGGACCTTCAAAGATAAAGAGATGTCCGAGATCAGAGCATTGCCTGTTTTGTGTGTGTATATAAACTGGAAACTTTACAGAACAGGGAGAACAGCAGACAAATAAAGAAACTGATGTATAAAAGTACATAGTGGAGAATTTATTTTTACTCTCAGATCCTTTTAAGTCCAGCACATGCTGTGAGTCTTCTTCTGAACTCTGAAGGGACACTGAGGCTGGCACTCAGAGGTTCTCAATATACATGGATGTAGAAGCATGGATTGAAATGGGCCAACCACAGATTGTATTTCAACGTGCTAGACCGAGGCTTCCTGGTTGATTAGTGAAGTAAGGGGTTTTGGTTCCTGTTCCCAGGAGGATTCCGAAGGAATGTATGCCTGTGGTCCAAGTGCTGCTGTGTCCATTTCTTCAGGCAGTGAGCAGCATGTCTCTGTCATCGGAGAAGTTTACCCAAGACACCCTAGGACAGGTTAACAGGCATTCTGCAAAGCCATCCACAGCCCAACTGAATGTGGGCGCATAGAGCAGGATCAGTCAGACCAACGATATAGGCATTCAAAGTTGTTGTGTTCACAGAACTTTGGGTTTGTCGTGCAAATATCTTGCAGCCACCGATGAATCTAGCCAACTTGTATTTACAAACTGAAGGCCTTCCTCTTTTCTCAAGTGTCTCAAGTGACAAGCCAACCTTCCCTGCCCAGCAGCTAGCATTTGTCACTTAGTAAACACTTATTCGGTTATCCCAAACTAGAGAGCAAGGACTTTCTTTGTTCACAGGTGGAACCTGAAAGGACTCAAATGTGAGTTCAAAGGGGAAACTCAGACAGACTGTTGGGGTAAAGGGTTTATTAGAAGGGTTAAGCTGGGTATGGTGACACATGCCTTTAATCCCAGTACTCAGGAGGCAGAAGCAGGTGGATCTCTCTGAGTTCAAGGCCAGTCTGGTCTACAGAATAAGTTTCAGGACAGCAAGGGCTACACAGAGAACCCTGTATCTAGTCAGAAAAAGAAGTGGAGGAGGAAGAAGAATTATTAATGCTATAGACAGACTAAACAACAGCATGGTGGGAGCTCTGAGGAAAGTTCAGGACCCAGCACCAGAGTCAGACAGTATGGTATAGCTCTGCAGAGAAGAAATCATGGCCCATGTGGAGAAGTGAGAGTCTCATACTTTCCTGAGGGTAGGATGGTTTTGCAGCATAAGACTTTGGCCAGGCTTTCTGATTCCCAGTCATGAGAGGGAATGGGGAACAGGACTTTTGATTACCCCCTTGGATCTTAGAAGCCTGCTAATTAGGGATCCATATAATATCTCTGGAGGGTGCCTGAGAGAGGGGGGAAGGCTGCTGCAGGTACATACAGTGTCCTAGCCACCTCTGGGTTCTGTCACTACATTCTTATGGAAACCTAGTGTTTAAGTTTGTCTCTGGCACACACTAGGTACTCAATAACTATGTATTACTTCACTAAGACCCAATTTGTTCCTACTCCACCATCTGTTTAGGACTTAGGACAAAGTGTAAGGTATTACTTTTCCTGGGGTTTCCACAACGAATCAATCTTTCTGAGAACACAACTGTGACAGCTAGTTTTATTGTCAACTCACCACAAGCTAGAGTCATCTGAGAGAAAGGAGCCTCAATTAAGAAAAAGTCTGCCTAAGATTGGGCTGTAGGCAAGTCTGTAGGCTATTTTCTAAATTAGTGATTTAGGGTGAGGAGCCCAGTCCATTATGGGTGGTGTCATATCCTGGGCTGGTGGTCCTGGGTTCTATAAGAAAGCAGGCTGTAGGGACTGTTTCTAACTCTGTTACCTGCATTTGGGACCCTTTCCTCCTACTGGGTCGCCTCATCCAGCCTTAATAGGAAAGGAGGTGCCTAGTCTTACTGCACCTTGATATGCCACAGCTGACGGATATACATGGGAGGCCTGCCCTTTTCTGAGGAGAAAGGAGGAGGAGTGGATGGGGGCTGGAAGCAGGAAGTGGGAAGAAATGAGGGATAACTGTGATCATTCTGGAAATTAGTTAATTTATTAAAAGTAATTAAAATAAAGAAAGAAAGCAGGCTGAGCAAGCCTGAGGAGCAAGCTAGTAAGCAGCACTCCTCCATAGCCTCTGCCTCTGCTCTTGACCCCAAGTTCCTGCCCTGATTTTCTCCAGTGATGAACGTGAAAGTGTAAGCCAAACAAACCCTTTCCTACTCTAGCTGGCTTTGTCATTGAGTTTCCTCACAGAACTAGAAACCCTAACTAAGACCATTATTCTACTACCAGGATGCACTTTGGCAATCTGAAAGTGCTTAGCGATTGTACCCACTCAAACGTAGCTCCTAAGTATATGGACTACATTAGTAGTCTGCAGCCATATCTCAGGCCCTCCTGCATTTGCCTAATCCCTTTTACTGTTCCTCACTTGGTCTTGTGTCTCTGGGAAATTACTCAACAGATATGCCTATTACTACATTTTCATTATGAAAGAATAGAATTTCACCCACAGAACTCATGTCTAAGGTCAGTCTTATGCTTTTCTCTACAGTCGGAGGTGTCCCTCTGTTTTTTAAGGGGTGCTGCTCTTGGAGTCAAATCACAGCCCACCAACTCTTTCTTCTCATCATCTTTGCACAGCCAACAACCTCCAGCCTTGTTTTTCAGATGGAAGTCGTGACTCTCGACGGTAGGCAATGAAGTTAGTTAGGTGGGTTGTGGCAGATGGATAGAACTTTAGTGAACATCAGAAACATGCACTTGCATGTTTTGATATGTATGGATTGTGGTTGGTTATGAATATCACATTAAGGAATGGCAGAAAAACTTATTTTGATATGTGTGGATTGTGGTAGGTTATGAATAGCACATTAAGGAATGGCAGAAACATGCACTTTATTTTGGTACCTGGTTTTAAAGTCTGTCGGATAGATGGGTCAAAGTTTTCCTACTAGCAACTTCAACATCAATGCAAGCGGTCAACTCACCTGGTCCTTTGACTTTATTTTCTTCATTAGTCTAGTGCCACTGTGCAATGAGGAGCTCAGCAAATCTGCCCCATTTAAACTCTTCATCCAAAAATATGAACTACACTTTAGCTTATTTTTCAGTAGTTCAAGGCCAAACCCCAAGAATAACCCAACCCTCTGTTCAATTATTGCCTGGAATACATGGTTGTCAAAGAATTTATAAACCATGTATTCAGGAACCGGACGGATTATAAATCCAGCCTGGAGTACACAGCAAAATCCTGCACATAATGCAACCTACCGCTAGGTGGAGACATGACTTTGTCTACTCCCTTAAGGGTTACTCAAAAGGGTAAGTGGGCATCCTCTAGAAACCACTCCCAGGAAGGCAGACTCACTTAAGATAATGCAAGGTACCTTTACAGAACCCCCCCACACCCAGCACAGTCCTTAGGAACTGGGGCAGCTCTAGGAACTGAGCTACTATGAGGTTCACCTTAACCTGCCTACTCCCCTGAGGAGGTTTTTGCCAGTCTGTGTCTCAGATGCCTACAGTTCTGTAAGATAGTCATGTCAGGGTTGGGTTTTTCAGGTTTCTGTTGTTTAACACGGAGAAGGCAATGTTCCACAGTCAAGCACATGAAGCTTGAAGTTTCCGTATTATTGAAAGATCTTGTGTTGACATAGTCATTTGTGTTATTGTTTTTTTTGTTTGTTTCTTTGTTTTTGTTTTGTTTTGTTGGTTTTGCTTTGTTTGTTTGTTTGTTTGGTAGGTTGGATTGCTTTGGTTTTGGTTTTTCAGTTTTTCAAGACAAAATTTCTCTGTGTAGCCCTGACTGTCCTAAAACTCCCTCTCCTTAGACTAGGCTGACCTTGAACTCAGAGATCTGACTGCCTCTGGAATTAAGGGCAAGTGCCACCGATGCCCAGCCTGGCTATTAAATTTTTTTTTTCTTTTTGTTTGTTCGTTTGTCTTGTAGACTACGCTGGCCTCAAACTCACAGAGATCCTCCTGCCTCTGCCTCCCAAATGCTGGAATTAAAGATGTGTGCCACCACTGCCTGGTTGGCTATTAAGTTTTGGGGACAAAAAAAAAAGTTTTACCCATTTGGGAAGGCAACCAAAACAAGACAGGAACCTGTTATGAAATGGAACAGAGAATTGGGGTCTGAGAAGTCCCCATAAGTAGAGAGGGAGAGAGAAAGAGAGACGGGAGGAAGCCCAAAGCATTAGTTACAGAATTTAAAAGAAGGCCTGAGCTCTAGTTAACATCTGAAAGAGAATTTCAGAAGAGATGAAAAGGAAATAATTATGCCTACTGAGTCAGGCCTCAGAATGACAGTGCACGAGAAAACAGAATCAAGATGGGCAGGTGTAGTAATGAGGAGCAGGCCACATTCCTGGTGCCGGCCTACCTTAACCCCCGAAATAATTACACAGAAACTATATTCATTTAAAACATTGCCTGGCCCACTAGTTCTAGCCTCTTATTGGCAAACTTTCACATCTTGATTCAACCCATTTCTAATAATCTGTAGGTCACCACGAGGCCATGGCCTACTGGGAAAGATTCAGCATGTCTGACCTGGAAACTTCATGGCAGTGGCTCTCTCTTTGTCTTCTTCCCAGCATTTTGTTCTGTCTACTCCGCCCACCTAAGGGCTGCCCTATCAAAAGGCCAAGGCAGTCTCTTTATTCAACCAATGAAAGCAAAAGAAATACAGAAGGACCTCCTACACCATTTCCCCTTTTTCTGTTTAAACAAAAAAGAAAGGCTTTCATTTTAACATAGTAAAATTACATATAACAAAACAGTTATCAAGCAAGAATTACAGTTACAATATTTATATCTATTTTATCTTTTATCATAGCAAAGGAAAACTATAACTATCCATTCTTCAACTCCATCAAAGACTCCAAAAGGATATAATATTACCTAAGTAAATGAGAAGTAAGCAACTTCCAAAACTCTAGAAATGACAGAGACATCTTGCTGCCTGGACAGTCGCCCAAAATTATTCTGTACTGTTGAGGCATCCATCTTCAACCTACAGGCCCATAGTATTCAGCAGACACTTCCATGAAGCAGGAAATTTCAAACACAGTTTAGTCACTTTCTTCTGTATCCTGCAGAATGTCTCGCAGACTCTTTCATGAATTAGGAACTCCAAAGGATCATCTCACCCTTAGGCAAGTTCAGCAGTCCTCTCTCTTGTGTCCAGTTTATGCAACAGTCCAGGCAAGAGCAGTTTCTTGCCCAAATGGATAAGGAGACTCTTCGATGCTCATCTTCCTCAGGAAGTAGCTTGGTGCTGTCAGGAGCAGATGTGTCTCATTGTTATGAAAAGCCCTAAGTTATTAAAACATTAAATGCCATATTCTGTAATCTTTGAAAGATATGAAGAATGCCTATCTAACTGAAATATATCTCCATATAGCTAGAAAATCTAACATGACTACAAGCTTGATTATTATAGATGATTATCTATTAACAACTTATATTTCCTAATTATACATTACATTTTTAAATGAACTACACAATCACAATACCTTAATCAAGATCAGAAATACATATATATAACAAAATTGACCTTAAATTTATATCAACAAAGCAAAATCCATACCAATGCAAATTATTCATATCTATATCATATCCCCCTTTAAATGTAAAAGAACATTTATAAACAATATTTGGGAATATGGGCATAGTTATTTCTCTCCAAACTGCTTCCTGCTGAATGGGGGTGCTGTTAATCAGGTCTTTCATGGTGTATCCTATGTGGCTAGGTTCATCTCAGTCACCAGTTGAGTGAAGTAATTTTTTAAAGGTGAGCACGGTGACCTTTCAGGAGGGCGTGGTCTATGAAACCATATTATTGGTCTGGAAGCAATCCACAGGTTCTCATCCTCTGTGAAAACAAAAGAAGAACCTCTTTTCCAAAGCACCACATCCTTAGACCCAAATTTGGAAGTCATGATACCTTTAGAACATACATGTTGGTTCAGTTAGGCAGCCCATACAATGAAAATTCTCTCTGTACTTAGCTGCTTAACAGTCAAAAAATTTAAAGAAAACACAATAAAATACATAATCCAGACATTCTGTGAATTTTCCATTTTTACATGGCTTATTTTTTTATCTATGACTATCTGTACTCTATCTCTTTAAAGACTTTATCCTTTTTTTAAAGCATTAACTTTATTTTATGACTCTCTATACTTTTTTTCTTTTCTCTTTTTTTTTAGGTTATAAACTGATTGGCCCATTAGCTCAGGCTTTGTATTAGCTCTTATAACTTATATAGCCCATTATTCTTATCTATGTTAGCCATATGGCTCAGTACCTTTCTCAGCAGGGCAGGCCACATCCTGCTTCTTCGGTGGTCTGCGCAGGAATCTCGAGAGAGCTTCCTGCTTCCCAGAATTCTCCTATTCTCCTTGTTCCACCTCTACTTCCTGTCAGGTTGTCTTACCTATACATCCTGCCTGGCCAATCAGCGTTTATTTAAAACATGACTGACAGAATACAGACAATTATCCTGCACCACTTCTCCCCTTTTTTTTAACAAAGGAAAATATCCATAGTCCATTTTTTGAGAATGTGGGAGTAGTATTCCAGGCTACTTCCGGCTGGTTGGGGGCGCTGATAATCTTATGGGGACCTAAAGAAAATTTAGAGTTATGATCAAGTCCTGACTGGAGTATCCTGTGAGTCTTGATCATCTCAGGCAGCAGTCTTGAACCTGTTCTGGATGTAGAACTCTGTCATCTGGGCCATCTGTTCCTACCGGAGATTTCTCAGGTGGTCTTCCTTGACCAAACCTGATTTTTCTTAACTCAGAATGAATCCACAACCTCTCATTTCCTGTTGAAACAAAAGCAAAATCTCTTCTCCAAAGTAACATACCTTTTGACTTCAATTTTGAAGTCAAGGTATTTTCAAAATACCTATCTTGGATTAATTCAGCAGCATTCATAAGCAAATATCTTTTAGCAGCTGTTTCTCCTTCCTCAGCATTCAAACAATTCAAAGAGAGCATAATAGCATACACTATCAAGATTCTCTGTGTATTTTCCATCTTTATGTGGCTTTATTTTAACCCCTATTTCTTTTATTTTTACTTTTAACTTTTGGCTTTTTGAGACAGGTTCTCTGTGTATCTTTGTCCTGGAACTCCCTCTGTAGACCAGGCTATCCTTGAACTCACAGAGATCTGCCTGTCTCTGCCTTCCCAGTGCTGGGATTAAAGGTGTGTGGTACCACACCTTGAACTCACAGAGATTTGTCTGCCTCTGCCTCCCAAGCTTTGGGATTAAAGGTGTGTGATACCACACCTTGAAGTCACAGAGGTCAATCTACCTTTGCCTCCCAAGTGTTGGGATTAATGGTGTGTACCACCACACCCAACTACTCTCTTTCTTTTTTATTTTAACAACTTTAATCTTTTTTGCATATATTTTTAACACAGTGTAAACCATTTAGAGGTTTTCTTCGTCTTTGAATCTGTCTTTACTGTATATCTCTTCCTTTCTAATCACATGAGTCTGCAGTTTGCCAAGCAATACTTAGAGGATTAAAGTCGTGGCTCTGCCAACTGGACCTAGCCCATTTCTTAGCTTTCTGAGATTTCTGCCTCATGGCTGAGGTACCGGCCAGAGCCATGTTTACTGCCACAACTCTGTGGCGTTTCAAGGTCCTTCCCAGCAAGCAAGCTGCAACATTCTGCTCACAAACCACATTCAAATGTTCCGTAGTCAGACCGCCTGCCTGAAAGAGTCAGAGTTTGCCCTGGCAGGACGGCCCAGAAAGCCGGCTCTTTAAATGGCGCAGCTTTTTTCCTGCTATGGCTGAAAACCAAAAAGCATGCAAGTCAGCTTTTCATCAACACCATTTAAATATTTCGTGACAGGACCTCTTAAAAGAGCGGCAAGGTTTTGCAGCTAATGCTGAGTCAGGAAGCCTCTCTGAAATGAAAGTGCTTGCTTGCCTCTAGCAAGCAGAGCAGACCCGAGAAATTGCTGCTACCAAGAAAACATGCTTTACTCTATTCTTTCCCAAGCTTTCTCAGGCTTTCTGTGGATGCAGTTATCCACGTGGGCACCATTCTGTAGCATTAGGGTGGGTTTGTTAGGGTTTCTGTCCCACCCGGTCCCCCAGCCATTTAGTCCCAGAGAAAATTACACAGAGAGTCTATAAAACTGGGCAGGTGGATACTTGGTATCCTGTGAGGTTTGGGAGGTCCCGGCAGCAGTCTTGGAGCTTCTTGCACTGTGAGTGCCCATGCTTAAACAGGAGCATGGGTGTTAACTCACACCTGAGAAGCCAGGGGGTTCTCTGGGGAGAGTGCTGGAGTGAATGGATGCATGAGCTTTGTTGCCAGTATACTCTGTAGAATTTGGGTTTCCCCTCTCCTTCTAGAGAGCCATGAAAGTCTGTATATAACGCATTAGATCATATATAATGCATCATTTCCCTTGGTTTCTATAAAAACAAGTCCAGCTGTTGAATAGTATTAGGGGTTAATATTTCGTTTGCCCAAACTTTTCCAACAAGCAGCCAGAGAATATTGTAGTCAAACATTAGATTCCTTTCTTAAGGTTCTTGGGATCTGACTTATCCTAACTCTTGAGGCTGTCATAGCCGCATGACTAAGCACATGTTGGTGATGAGCCTAAGGACAAAGAGACCAGCGGTAGAACCTTAGCAGTGGACTAGGGCAGCCCTGAGGCAGGGTTTTCTAGAGGACACAACCAATAAGATCTCGTTAGCTTTAAAACAGTAACAACAGACTCAGACCTAGCTCTGAGGCTCAGCAGTCCAACCATGGCTCTCTATCACAGGATGGGGCAGGGTGCACGTGGTAGGGGTGTTGGTGACAACCAATGGTTACTCAGGCCACAAGATTGGACCCCAGCAGCCTCACTCTGAGGACAGAAGCAGGGATGTTTCCTGGAGAGCAGCAGTCCTTAGTCCATGAGAAAAGCTTGGAAACACTGGTTCTGCTCTCTGTGAAGACATCAAATCTACTTGGTGCCATGGGGAAGGTCATGTTAGCAAAGGTGAGAAAATCCTCCTGCCATATCTACTGCTACCAGAAAGGGGCTGCCACAACTGGGACTTTTCAGGGTGGGATTCCCTGCACGGTTGATTCTATTTTATGGCCACTTAGCATTAAAATTATCCATAAGAATTTTTTAATGACAGCTCTGGGCCTGAGACCAGATGGCTAGAATACTTTTTTCCTGCCTTTTCTTACTCCAGGTGTTCT
The DNA here is from genome assembly GCA_004026605.1 of Ondatra zibethicus. Classification (NCBI taxonomy): domain Eukaryota; kingdom Metazoa; phylum Chordata; class Mammalia; order Rodentia; family Cricetidae; genus Ondatra; species Ondatra zibethicus. The sequence goes on from PVIU01002422.1 coordinate 75,259, forward strand.
TGAGGAAAATTGCTAAGAACAGCCCAAAACAAAGAGAAACACAGGTTTGGATCTGCATATTCTGAGTCTGGGACTTCTCCCTCCCCAGACAGGGGTTTATACAGCTGTCTTACATGTGCATGCACTCATGTGAGCTCTCTCTCTCTCTCTCTCTCTGTTTCTGTCTCTCAGTCTCATGTGTGTCTGTCTGTCTGTCTGTCTGTCTCTCTCTCTCTCTCTCTCAAAATTAAATTCCAAAACTTTTGATGAAAGGTTCTGCCACAAACATCTCTGATGTTTTTCCCTCCTTGGAATCTCTTTTAAGAAGCCTGTGAGAAGAATTGGAGAGATGGGGAGAAAAACCCAAAAAACAAACAAAACCTAAGAGGCAACATCCAAAAGACTTTAGTCCTTTTGTTTTAAATTGTCATTCAAGTTCAAAGTAGTCATTTTGTGTGTTTTAGTTTCTTCTATTTAATCCTCAAGGATCTGTTTGCTAGGGATTACATTTTTTCTTGTTATGGAGAGTGTGTGGGAGTATCTACCAGAGAAGACTGCCCAGACATGGGTTTAAGCCAATAGAAAGTTTTTATTAGCTGGCCAGTGACTACACTGGCTGTTCAGGATCCCAGTGTAGCACTGAGCCTTTCTCAGGATGTGTCTTTAAGCACAGAAACCATATTCTGGGTTGACATATTTCAGTTAACAAGAACAGTTAGTGCAAGGATAACTACAGAAGCCAAAAGCAAGGTTAGTACATTTAGAGACTTTCCCAGAACTATATGGACTTTGATGGATTCAGTCTTTGTTTCATTTTGGCAGGTGTTATGGCATGAATGGTACTCTCATCATGGAGTCAACTGTGCTAAGGTCTGAGCATGTTACAGACAGTGCATTTGAAAGGCCAATCGAAAGGAATCTAGAGTTAACCTTAGTTGCAATTTCTGTTTCCTGACTGGCAGGGGGAAAGCCTTACAGGTTGCCTGGGAATCAACAACCTACATATTGCTTAGTTCTACATTGACTTTGGTCAGTGAAAAGAGCTAAGACTCAAAATCTTACTGGGAATTGGGGTAGCATCTTCTTTCCACAATTCCAGAGTTACTTTAATCAGTGAGACTAAGCCTCCCAACCAGCCAGAGTTAAAAGCCACAACCAGTCTTCATCAGCAGATGTCAAGATCAACCACCACCACCCCATAAAAAACATTATTGCCTCTTTCAGGTAAGCCATTAACCATTAAGTATTTGAGATGATTGAGAGAGTACTTAAAAAGAAAAGGCTGTCTATTCTGGCCACAATGTGTTAGAGGCACAGGGTAACTAACACAATTTCCCTTCAGGACCCAATAACTACATAAAACTTTTTAAACTGAAAGAACCCACCATGCTGGTCTAGTAATGCCTCCTTTGGATATATTGCCCAAGGGGTTGCCTTATTACCTGGGGCATTATCTCTGTACTCACAGGTAAAGAGTTGTCTACAGAAATGAACTGCCAAGAATGAAGAAGGTAACCAGAGTGCAGGTGGTTGTCTAATGGATTGCCAAGTTTGTTCTCTGGCACAGATGAACATCTGAACATCTGGGAAAGACAGAGGGCCAAGCCCTGAAAAAAAAAGAAAGAAGCAACTTTAACACTTCAGGATTGGAGAGGCCCAACTCTAAATCCATTAAATGGACTCTGTTGTGGGTGTTTTTTGTTTGTTTGTTTGTGTTTTATGTTGTTTTGTCTTTTGAAAAAGGGTTTCTTTTTGTTTTGTTTCATTTTTCAAGACAGGGTTTCACCATGTAGCCTGGCTGTCCTAGAACTTGCTCTGTAGATCAGGCTGGCCTCAGACTTATAGAGATCCACCTGCCTCCCGAGTGCTGGAATTAAAGGTGTATTCCACCACCACCAGGCCTTTTGTGAGTGTCTTTATAGAGCTCTGGTTCTCCCCTTCACATATTGGTGCTGTCTAGATACCTACACACAACCATGTGCTTTCATGTCTTCTTGAAACAAAAAAACCCACCATCTCAGGAAGACTGCTTTCACTCTCCTTGTTTATCCATGTCTATCAAGAGCAGTTAGGATAGACTTGACCAGAAAAAAAAGTAAAGCATGAGGTATAATTAATTAGGAGTCTTGAGAAAGGAAAGAACCTGTTGTTTCAGTCTGACTAGAATCCTTTATACTTGGGAATGAGAGTTTAACCTCTAAGTAGGTAGGATAGCAAGCACTTAGTCTGTCTTTTTGTCCTTTTAGGCTTGTCACTATGGCAATTCATTTTTCAATCTGAATCCATTCTGATAAGACCTCAGACTTTAAACTCTTGTCGCCATTTGGATTGTTCCCGTAGAGGAGAGCAATGTAAGCTGGGAGGCACCTGGAATGTGTTCATTGCTGCTCTATTCATAATAGCCAGAAACTGGAAGCAACCTAGATGTCCCTCAACAAAAGAATGTATAAAGTGTAGTACATTTACACAATGGAATATTACTTGGATCTTTAAAAACATAACATTATAAAGCTTGTAGGCAAATGAATGGAACTAAAAAAAATCATCCTGAGTGAGGTAACCCAGACCTAGAAAGATAAGTATGGTATCTATTTATTTGCTTATATCTGTATATTAACCATTTAATAAATGATAACTAAGCTACAATCTATAGACCCAAAGAGGTTAGATATAAAGGAAGGGACTGGGGAGGTGAGAACACATGTATCTCCCTAGAAAGGGAAAATAGCAATGATTTTACTGGAGTAGGGTAGGCAGGACAAGAATGGGAGGATCAGGTGGGAAGGAGGAGGGAAGGTGGGGTTGAAGGATAGAATGAGAAGAAAGACAGCTAGAACTGAAGAGCATTTAAGGAGCATTTGAGCAGCTGGTATGGAACCCTAGTGCGGTGGAAACTTCCTATAATATATGAAGGTGATCCCAATGAAGTCTCCAAATAATGAGAGAAGCAAAACCCCTACTGATCATCTTTTTCACAATATGCCAGGATTGGGTTTCATCCAATCGAGTTGTTAGCCAAAGGGGTCCCATGACAATCTCTGAACAACCCAGGCTGTTTCCAAGACAATAAATTGCTCTCTGCAGACTGACAGCAAAACCCTATTGTTGAAGACAATACCCATACAATTCATTGAACATGGTCTTGCTTAAACTTAAGCCTCAGGTCTCAATATTGGGTCCTTTCCTTGCTTTCTTGCTTGGAAACCTATTCCTTATTCCCTATTCCTCTTGCTCACAAACTCCAGAACCTTTGTGTTTCTCCCACCCTCATCCTCAGCTGCTAACCTCCACCTCCTCTTTGCCAAGGATGCTCGTCCACTCAGGAATCTGCCTCAACATGTAACTTGCTATATCTGAATGTCCTGTGGCGTCCTGCTTGAGTCCTGGGGTACTACAGTTCTAAGTTAGTTCCCAGCTCTCCCCATAGTGGTAATATGGGTTAGAATAGTTAGTGATGATTTTGGTAGAGTTTTGTTGGTGTTGTTTGGGGTTTTTGTTTTATTTTGGTTAGAATTTTGCCTTATGTGGTGGTTTAAATATGAAACGCTTCTCTCTTCATAGGCGTGGGTATTAGAACACTTGGTCCCAAGCTGGTGGCACTGTCTGGAGAGGTGGCGCAGCTTAGTTGAAGAAAGTACATCAATGGATAGGTGTAATAAGAGGCTACTGGTTCATTCCCAGCTTCCTATTACCAAAATAATCACACAGAAACTATATTATTTGCAATACTGTTTGGCCTGTAGCTTAAGTATATTTCTGGCTTACTCTTATATCTTAAATTAACTCATTTCTATTATTTTTATTTTACCATGAGGCTCGTGACCTACCAGCAAGGTTCCACCTGGCAGCTCATGTCTTTCCCCTCTGGTGGCTAAAAGGCATCTCTTGACTCCACCTTCTTTTTCCCAGCATTCACTTTAGTTTTCCCCACATAGCTCTACTCTGCCCTATCACAGGCCAAGGAAGTTTCTTTATTCATTAACCAATAAAAGCAACTTCTCACACCATATCCCCTTTTCTGTTTAAAATAAAAGGAAGGTTTTAACTTTAACATAGTAAAATTACACATAACAAAACAGGTATCAAGCAAGAATTACAGTTACAATATTTATATCTACTTTTTCTTTTATCATAACTAAGGAAAACTGTAATTGTAAATATCTATTCTTAAACTCCATTAAAGACTCCAGAATGATATAATATTACCTAAGTAAACAGGAAGTGCATTTTAAGCAACTTCCAAAACTGTAGAATTGACAGAGACATCTCACTGCCTGGACAGTCACCCAAAGTTTTTCTGTATCATTGGGGCATCCAATCTTCAGCCCACAGGCCCATAGTATCCAGCAGTCTTTTCTATGAAGCAGGAAATTTGAAGATCTGTTTTGCCTTGTAATGGCAAAGCCCATTAGTTGCTTTCTTCTGTGCCCTGCAGAACATCTGGCAGACTCTTTCATGAAGCAGGAACCCCGAACTGAGCAGGATGGTCTCACCTTTAGGCAAGTTTAGCAGTCATCTTCCTGTGGGTCCAGCATATCCAGTTTACACAGCGTAACATCAATCAGTTCAGGCAAGAGCAGCTTCTTGCCCAAATGGCTAACCAACGCCATAAGGAGCCTCTGAGGTACCCATCATCCTCTTGAAGTAGATTGGTGCTGCCAGGAGCAGATGCGTCTCATTGTCATGAAAAATCCTAAGTTATTAAAAGCATTTTAAATGTCATATTCTGTAGGTCTTTAAAATGTTTGAAGATTATCTAGCTAACTGAAATATATCTCTATATACCTAGAAAACCTAGCTAACGTGACTACAAACTTGACTTTTATAGATGACTATCTATTAACCTGTATTTCTTAATTATACATTACATTTTTAAATGAGCTGCACAAACACAATACCTTAATCAAGAGCAGAAATATACGTATAACAAAATTGATCTTAAATTTGTGTCAATAAACCAAGACCCATACCAATGCAAATCTCTATAGCATATCCCCCTTTAAATGTAAATGAACATTTATAAACAATATTTAGGAATTTGGGTTTAGTTCTCTCCAAACTGCTTTCTGCTCTTTGTTGGGCAAAGTATTTTGCAGGGTGTTCACAGCAACCTTTCAGGGATTCTTGGTCTATTAAACCTCATTAGCCTGGAAGGATTCCATAGGCTTTCATCCTCTGTGGAAACAAAAGAAGAACCTCTTTTCCAAAGCAACATATCTTTAGACCCAAATTTTGAAGTCAAGATGCCTTTATAATATTTAGGTTGGTTTAGCTTAGCAGTCCCCAGAATCAAATGTCTCTCTGTAGTCAAAAATTCAAAGAAAACACAATAATATGCATAATCGAGACTCTGTGTATATTCCATCTTTATGCATCTTATTTTTTTTAACTCCTTTTAATCTATGACTGTCTGTACTCTGTCTCTTTAAAGACTTTCTTTTGTTTTATTTTATTTTATTTTGAGACAAGGTTTCTTTTTAGCTTTGGTGCCTGTCCTGGAACTAACTCTTGTAGACCAGGCTGGTCTTGAACTCACAGAGATCCACCTGCCTCTGCCTCCTGAGTGCTGGGATTAAAGGCATGCACCACCACCGCCCAGCTTTGTTTTATTTTTTAAAACCATTTACTTACTTTTATAACTATGTATATTTTTTCTTCTTTTTTAAGCCTACATACATTTATCCAACACTGTGACCCATTTAGAGGTCTTTTTATCTGAATCTGTCTTTATTGTGTATCTGTAATTATTTTCTGACCAGAACTGCTTCTTAAAATGCAAAGTGGTTAAGTGTGGTTACTAAGACTAAGGCTGTTTTGCTTTTTGGCTCCACTCAGTCCAACATGGCAGAGCAGAGGTCTGTTTAGTGTGAGCCATGCTTACAGCCCCATTTTCAGGCACACAGCAGGTCTACGTTGCCATTAAGCAAGTTGTAGCACTCTGCTCACAAACCCCATTTAAATGCTCTGTAGCCAGATTTCCCAAAAGAGTCAGAGTTCATGCTAGCAGCATGGCCCAGGAAGCAGCCATTTCAAAACTGCATGGTTTTTTGTTTTGTTTTGTTTTGTTTTTTTGTTTTTCTGCTACTGCTGAATCAGGAAGATCTCTCTCAAAGGAATCATGCCTCTGCTTGCTTCTACCAAACAGAGCAAGAAGCTGCATTAAACTCTGGTTTTTTTTGTATCTAGAATTCCTTTTCAAGCTCGCTCAGGTTTTTATGTGGATGTAGTTACCCAGGTTGGTGTGCCAATCTGTAGTACGAGGCCGCTTGGTTGTTCCTGGCTGCCCAGAACCAAAATAATCACACAGAAACTATATTATTTGCAATACTGTTTGGTCAATAGCTTAAGCATATTTCCTCACTCCACTTTCAGTTTACTCTCTTTTCTGTGTTTGTGGTTAAAGATGTGACTCTCAGCTTCCGGCTCTGGCTACCTGTACCATGTCTCCTTACCACTGAAAACTCTTCCTTTGGAAATATAAGCCAAAAGACGCTGGTGTGGGTCATGCTATTTTATCACAATGTGCTATTTTATCCCAACAACAGCAAAGTAATGAAAACCTTTTAGAAAAAAAAATCTGGCTTAGTATGTATATGGCACAAAAACAGTGAAAGAGGAAATTCCACAGATTAACGTACAAAGGGTGACATTAAGGAAATGCCTTTGGCCTAACCAAGCTTCATTCAACCAAGAAAGCATACTGGGAAAAAAAATCACCAAGTATGAACTTGGGTGACATGGGTACTATGGCAGTAACCCCCTGGAGCCCTCATCCCAGGCCTTTTCTCCCTTCAAGCCATCTCTGAGTCAGGTCACTGGGCAGGTACGGCACACTCCAGGCCTTTCTGTATCTCCCCTTTATCGGGTGTCTCTTTTCCAGCAACCATCCACATGTCTCTGTACAATTCACCTGATGTAGCGTAAGAAAACCTTAGTGCCTGCCCTCGAGGCCCCTGACCATACATCTGACACTTGGAAACCCAAACCCTGAGTACTCTACAAATTATACTCAGAATGACAAACTTTTTCCTTCTATGAGCTACAGTGGAGAAGCTTCAAATGTGGAATGTTAAATCTTTCTACAAGAACATGTGTTCCCACTCCCATCCATTCCTGAGGATACCTGTGACTTTGCTACAATTCATATGCTTATCTGGTATTATAAAAATCATGCAGCTCTTCCTTATGAGCACCTATGAATTCTGAAGTAGTCTTTAAACTCAAGACCGCCACTTTGAGTCAGGTCTGTAAGTCAGATTCAAAGTCCTTACATTCTCAGTATGTTGCACACTGAGAGCTTTTTGCTGATCAAGCTCATCTGAAGGTAGACCAGCTCTCCACTGGACAGAGCGAGAACTCTCCATATGTGCTAATGATGTTGTCATGGCATTTGCTCTTTGGTAGCTCTTCCCTGGATTAGGCTTTGGACTAGACCGACTTTCCCTGTGCTCACAAGCGAATTTCACCCTCAGGCTCAGAGAGGATCACATAAGCAACTCGACTAGCTGATCTTAGTGCCCAGATTCCAGAAGGGTTCCATGGAAGGCAACCAAAACATGGATGCAGCGTCATGAGTTCATGTTCCTCTCCCTTTTAGCTAACTCAAGGAAAGGGTGACTTAGAATACTGTGTAGTGAGCCTTTTACTTAGTTCTTGAGTGTCTCTAGGGGAGGACTCAAATCTCAACAAGCATGGAAAACGCCATGAATACTTGATGTTGAACTGGAATGAACTGAGGGAACAGTTTCAGTAGGGTGTTGTGAACATGCTTAGTGCTCACAAATGACAATGTGTTCTAAATGTGCAAACATGCAGAGTGAATACACAGAGGTATTGTCCCATCTTATATCCCACAGGTGGGAGCAGAACGGCCATGCCTGATGAGAAGATAGAGTAGTGCACACACCAATGTGCATTGCTGTTTATCTTCAAAAATCTAGATAGAAGTAGAAATAACTGGAATTTCCAAGGTTTTAAAATCTAGTTTGAACAGTAGTTTCTTCCAAACGTAACTTTTTAATGAAAATGAAATTCACTATCAACTCTAATTCCACTAACTGCAAACTGCTGAGGTGCACAAGCAGAGTATGACCCTCTGACATGAAGTACAACTCTACAAAGAGAATCGAGAACTTATAAAATGAAAATAAGGCATCTTGGACGATGCAGTCACTGGGTTCTTTACTACAGCTTGTGAAACAAGACCTCATGGCCCCTTTCTCCACCTCAGGAATGAAAATACATTTCCACTAAGTTTATTTGAAATACCTTTGCTTTCAGTGAAGGGCTGACTCTATTTTTTAAGCGGAAACTGAACCAAGTTGATCTGAAACCTACATGAAGGATTTACAGGGACCCTGAAAACTAAGATCTGGGAAAGTCAGGTCCCAGGAACATAGACTCAAATTCTTGAATGCCATCCAGAAGAATCACTTCTAGAAGAGCATTCTTACGAGTGACCCGTAGTATGAAGGTGTTCACAAGAGGTGAGGAGAGAGAACACAAAAATAAAACAGTAGTTGTACACTGAGAAGCCAGGACATCAAACCATTGAGAAGGTAAAATTTCAAAAATGTTTTTATTTCAAACATTAATTCAATTTTATTTTTTAATGTGTATGTGGTGTGGTGTGTTCACAAGTATGAAGGCCCGAAGTAGATGTCAAATGATTTCCTCAGTAATGCTCCGCTTTTTACTGCTGAGCCCTCTTCCAGGCAACCACTCTTCATTTTTGTTTACTGACACGGGGTCTCATGATGAACTTGAGTCACCAACTCTGACTGACTGAACTGCCCAGCTTGCCCTGCAGAACCCCTGTCCCTGCTTTCCAAACACTGGGATTGCAGGCAGCTGCCACACCTGCTCAGCTTTCATGTGGGCTCTAGGGCTCCTAACACTGGTCTTCGTGCTTGCACAACAAGTGCTTATCCACTGAGCCACCCCCAGCCACTAAGAGGCAGTGGTAGTTCTAGTCCAAAATGGTGCATCCTGTAATCAAAAACAAGGGTCACAATGTGGGGGAAAACAGGACCTGTCTTTCACCTTTTTCAAAACAACTGGGCCATTCCAGACTAGTCTCAACAGACATGTCCGGGGAAGATCAACAGAAGATGCTCTTGACAAGTAGCCCAAAAGGCTCCAAGACCAGTGGTCTCATACATACAAGGAATAAAAGGAAGACAGCACAGAAAAACACCTTTATTCTCTTGTCTTCATCAAAGTTGCCGGAAAGAGACACCAGCCAAGTTTGGGGTTAACTTTTGGTTTTCCTATCTGAGTTAAGTGTGGTGAAAGAGACACTGATGTGGGAAGACCTGTGTTAGTTCCGGCTTAGCTGCTTGCTCTCTGAGTGACCTGATGAGGGCTGGCCTGTCTGAAATGCCTTTTCTTCGCCTCTAAGACAGGCCTAATACTATCCGGCAGCAGGTCATTACCAAAGTTAAGCGAATTATCATGGATAAGTGCCTGGCACAGGCCAGGGTAAGTAGGCATGCATGGAATGTTAAACATTACCCTTCATCTTGAGGTAGGTCACGCAAGCATTCCCGGCTGGTCTCAGAAGCTGCCCCATGATAAGCCTTAAAGTCAAGGCAAGCCTAAGGCTTGCAAGGGACCTGAGTAAGCTGGGGTGCCGAATCAGTGCTCAGAGACTCCAGGGGTACCTTCCTGATTCCCTTTACAGTCACACAGACACTGCTCCAGGCACAACCCGCCGGATGTGAGTATATGACTTCCTGATGGTGACACTGCCATGATGTGACACTCCTCGTGGCAGGACACATTCCTCTGTCAGCTTCTGAGCCTCAGGGTCCCAGCAGAGCACAGTGGCAATGACCTCATTCTTCTCATCCCTCCCACCGGTGATGTACAGCCTGTTGTTGCAGGGGGCAATGCCACAGCTGGCTCGCTCGTGACTGAACTGTGTCACCAGACACCAGCTATCTTCCAGAGGGCTATAGGAATAGAGCGCTCTCATGGCGCCACCTGCAAAGAAAGAACACGAATGCTGGGCATCTTTCTGGGTCTTTCCTCATTAATCCCAAGAATTCTACTTTCGATTAGGCCAGATCTACCATCTTACCAGAGAAACAGTAGACTGGTGGCTCTCTTCCCAGAAAGCCAGGATGGATCCCCAGGTTACTGAGGTGCAAACTTCATCTCCTTTAAATTCTTACCGGGTGGGAATCTGGTTCTAAAAGATATCTGACTGAGCATAGCTGCAAAACACACCTTAAGACTGGCTCCCTGGGAACCCCAGCTGGCTACATTCTCATCTGTGACCCTGTACACTAAAATCAGTTTTACAAATAACAAAAGGACCGTGTACAGAGGCAATTCATAAAAGTCGTCAACCTGGCAATAGCTAGGAACAGCCTCTGTTTGGAGAGTAAGCAGGATCAAGGACATTGAGGTTACCCATCTTGATACTGGACCTTTGAGATCTTTGAGAACCTGACCACAAAAAAAAAAAACACCCAAGTTTACCTCCCAGTGCCTCCCCTGATCAGCCCTGAGTTACCCACCGAAGCTACGTGTAGTCTGGCATCTTTAATCAGCAGTTCTCTTTTGTGGCTGCACATTAAAATCAGCTGGAGTTCTGAAGACCCCAGATACCTTTCTCCTCTTCTCATTTCACACCCCTGACATAAGGGCTGGCTACTGTAATTTTGTAAAGCACTCTCTGGTAATCCTAAGGAATGGTCAGGGCTGAGAACCAGCAGTCTTTAACAATTACATGCCAACTGTGGTCTGGCTGGCCAGGCTTCCTCTCAACTAAGTACATTTTTTTTTTCAAGTACCTAAAACCAAGCAGGAGAGGAGCATGCCATGATCACAAACTAAGCCACACAAACGTTTCCTTTTCGTTGAGCATTTGCTACACTGCGTGTTTTAATTTCTGTATATTTGCTATGTTTGCTACACAGCTTTCCTCCTGCAGTGACCTCTGGCCTCCTCCACTGGACTATAGCACCGTGCTTTGTGTGGCTGTTTCTACCTCCCGGACTTCGAGGGGAATTCCAACAAGGCCTGGGTCCAAACCACCTTCTCTTCCTTCTCAGCCTTATTCACATCACCCAGGCCTTCTCAAAACGATAATATCCGGTCTCCTGGATGGCCACAGGGACAACAGGCTACAAATGTAAGAAATCCTCACCAACTCACCAACAACATAGATGTGATCCTGGAAGCTCACTGCATTGATGCATTTAGCCTCTACTGGCATGGCCGACTTCAAAATCCACTTATTGGTCGAAGGATCATAACACTGAGTCTTATCTGTGGCCAGCTTCCCATTGGGCCCTCCTCCAATGACATACAGCTTCTTCTTGTGGCTAGCAGCTGCAAAGGAACTGACATGAACAAGGAGGGGTGCAGCCTGCAGGGGCAGAGGGCACAAGAAGTCAGTGTGCTGCTCAGATTGCTGGAGAAGCTCAGAGCACATACTCGGGCATGCTTCAACTGAAATCGCAAAGCTCATGGGCAGAGAGAAACAAAACCCGCTGTCTCTACAGATTCTAGGAAGCCTGGAGCAAGCTGTGTCTTGGCTGATCCTGCTTGTTTATCCACGAGTCCAGCTCTCAGAGAAGGAGGGACACAGTCAAGACTAAATGTCCCTGTACAGGAAGCCAGCACGTTCATATTCATTCAATGGTGAATTGTTAGGTGCCAAGGTCGATTTAAGGGTATGCACATATGCAGATGCTCCCACACATGGGGCAAGATTTGGAGATTAAGCCAGATTTCTGTTTGTGAGCCCATAACACTAAAGGAGACTTTTGGGAGCCTCTTGTCAATTTGCATAACCCTTTAGCTTGAAGGACTAAGTGATGGGACTTGATGATTAGAGAAGGTCTTGGACCCAAGCCCCATGGTTCACAGGCCTTAGCTGGATGTCACAGCAATATGATGATAACTGTTCCTTGTGCTTTTAAACTTTCTGAAGCTGGAACATGCTCTGACAATAAGAAAGAAAATCTGCACTTGAGAATGATCTGGAAATGCTGGAGATAAGGTTGTTTTCTCATCCTGGGGCAGTTTTTAACCAGAGGTGGCTTTGATAGAGTTGTGAGCAAAGGCCTGTAAATGGCTCATCAATAATGAGAAAATAAATACAGCCTGCCTTCTATTCATAACAAAATGACGCAGGGTTCACAAATGGTGGAGGAAATGGATCCTCCCTTTTCTGGTACAGAGAGGAGCAGAACAGAAGGCATGTGAGATGAGACAGACTCTGGGCCAGGCCATGTGACTAATGGGGTTAACCATCTCAGGGTAGGCTCAGCATCCCCTCCATAGCTGGGGCTCTGGCTAGCACAGGACAACGCCCACATATAGCCCTGCCGCCTGGAAGAATGTTACTGCTATAACTGGATCAATAATGTTGACACTTGACTCCTAGGAAGAGGGAAGTTCAAGAAGATGTCTATGGGAGCAAAGTGATCGCTCTCCAGCCACCAGCATAGACAGTGTCAAAGTGATCACTCTCCAGCCACCACCATAGACAGTGTCACAGTGATCACTCTCCAGCCACCAGCATAGACAGTGTCACAGTGATCACTCTCCAGCCACCACCATAGACAGTGTCACAGTGATCACCCACCAGCCACCACCACAGACAGTGTCACAGTGATCACTCTCCAGCCACCACCACAGACAGTGTCACAGTGATCAATCACCAGCCACCACCATAGACAGTGTCAAAGTGATCACCCACCAGCCACCACCATAGACAGTGTCACAGTGATCACCCACCAGCCACCACCATAGACAGTGTCAAAGTGATCAATCACCAGCCACCACCATAAACAGTGTCACAGTGATCACCCACCAGCCACCACCATTGGCAGGATTTTTGTTTTGCTCTTGTTGTTTAAGCTCTGAAATTCCTCCCAGAAACAATCTCCCATACCTCTGACCAGCAGTTGTGGAAGGGATCATAAGTCTCCACATTGTTGATCCTCTGTAAGCCATCAAACCCCCCAATTACGTAGACTTTGCCACCCAATACGACCATCTTATGCCTCCAGCGGCCTATGTTTAAATATTCAATCTGAATCCATTTGTTGATTGAAGAATTATATTTCCAAACATCATGCTGTGTTTCTTTGCCACCTACAAGAGACACAAAGTACTTTAAAAACACAAGCAGATGTCTCCAAATACAGTTTTCCCCCAGCATTCTCCTTAAAGCGCTAAGTGTTCAGCCAAGTCCTAGTGAAGGGGAGATGGGGAAATCCTGAAGGTCTCATAGGAGGGACAAAACAAACTCCAAAGAATGAGAAGCTACAAAGGCTGTGCTGTGCCTCTAAAGCTCAGGAAGGGGGGCCACATGGAAGGAGCCAGAGAAGGATTCAATGAGGTCAGTCTGGGTAGGTGGGAGCCAAAAAGAGTCTAATCCAGTGTTTGTGCTCCCCAAGAAGCAGGAAGCAAGACTGAGCAAGGGCCTTGACAGTCAGGAAGTTAGAAGGAAGTTTATGTTCTAAGTGTATTTATTTATTCATTTATTTAAACAAACAAACAAACAAATAGAAGAAGCAACAGTGTGGAAGAAATTACCAAGAGATCTTACAACATTATTTGTACTTACATCTTCAATCTATATAAAAGAGTAAGTAGTATAAAGGATGGAATCAACTTTTAGGCAAGCTTTTGCCTGCTCTCAAGGGTTAATCCAGTGGGGCAGGTCTGGAATATGGTTTGGGGCTCCTGTCCGGAAGGCAGGTCCACCTTAAGACAATGCATCTCTTCCTTTCCAGAGTTCCCACCCTAATGCTCTCCCTAAGTCAGGCAGCTCCCTACACTGAACCAGAACTGGACAACGCCTCAGAAAGACGGTGTCCCGACTATTTCTAGTTCTTTTCTAACTTTTTCTATCAGATACTGGCCAGAACTTTAACGCGCTTTAAACTCCCTAAGCAAGGTTTTGGGATTCCATACTCTTTCTAAAGACACTGCCCATCCCTCATCCCCACCCTCACTCCCCCCATCCCCACACCAGACTCCCCGAGTTGCCTGTGCCCAGCTGGCTGACCTCCATGCTGTCTTATCTAAAGCAGCGTGACTTTTGTTTTTCTCCCCTACAGTCTCCTCCTCCTTTCCAGACAGCTGTAAGAGTTACAGCTTCCTCTCCTGGGTTTTTCTTTTAAACTCTAATTAATTGCCCTTGAGCTTCATTTGAGTCTGTTCTTAAATCTTTTATTAATAAGAAGACCAAGAACCCCAAAGAGAGAACAGACTTCCTGGGTGCTATCTGATTGGTCTTCAGGGGCTCCCTATGATTTCTTAGCAGCACTCTTTTCCCACCTTTACTTCTTTAGCTGGCAGAGACAAGGAACCAATCCCTGCACCCGTAGATGGCAATGCGCCTTGTCCTATTTTTAATTAATTTTTATTATGAAAATATGAAATGCTTACAATTGATTATTTGAGAGTGAAATGGTTAATGTTTTCTTTACAAACACTCTCTTAGAACATAAAAATTACGATGTTTGGGTCAAAGGCACATGCTTGTGAATTTTTATAGATGCTTCCAATAGTCCTCCAAGATTGCCCCACCCCCTCTGCAATAAAGAATAATGGCATGATGATGTCACCAGTATGGCAGGAATGAAGATATTCTGAAGAGACACTTTTGCCCCTCACTCTATCTTACTACTGAAATGAAACCATGGACCCCAGGAAATGAGAATTTCTTCAGGAACCTCATGTTGGAAGATGAAAAAGGCTGAGAGCAAAGTGTTGGCCGGGAGAGAACTTGTCTGTCATGAAGAGATTTCCCAGAGTTCTAGCAATTTTTCAGACAATCTTGTAGGTAAGACAGAAGCCCGGCCAAAGATGGGTTATTAATGGATAGAACCACACTTTAATGGTCCTTAGGACTGCTTGCTTAGTCGTGCAGTCCCTGGCCCTCTGTTCACATGGTAATCTCGCCAGTTACAATGGTACCATATCTTTAACCCCAGCACTCCAGAGACAGAGGTGGGCAATCTCTAAGAAGCTGAAGCCAACCTGGTCTACACAGAGAGTTCTAAGGCTGCCAAGGCTACTCAGTGAGACCCTGTCTCAATAAAGCAAAGCAAATCAAATCAAAAGCCTGTGACTTCATTTGGGGGCCCCAAATAGGAACTTGAGTGGGATTGCCTGACCATCTTTGTCCTTCTTTCCAATGTGGCCTCATTGAGTAAATCTCGTTCTGCGTTTCACTATTAATTTGGCTGTGTTCATTGACTTTTATTACTAATGACTGTTTAAATTGGTTTCTTGGGCATAAGTGTGGTCAAGCTTGGCTCCTTGGCGTACAAACTGTGTGCCTGAGTTTGGTGGGTATGTCACTGTCTGGTACCATGGCTGTGGAGGGTCTGTGTTTCCTTTCCTAGTGCTATGCCCACATGCCTTGAGCCTTTGTCTTTGCTCTGTACTTTTCGGGGGGTCTCTACTCAAGACATTGTGATGTTGATTCCATTTGGGTAGTATTAAAGATTAGAAAACACCATGAAAACTTTCAATGAGATCTTTATTAAGAGAGAACAAATGCTGTGTTTTCCTTAGTGACTTAATATCTGGCTGGTTTGGGAAGCATATTGCAAAGATGAGAAGAGCTACCTAACAGCTGCCCAACCTCCCTTGGTGTCTGTGTCCTCAGTTCTTTCAACAATGTTTAGAATGCTACAAGATAATTCAAATATTCTCCAGAAAAAACTTTCTGTGGTGCAGGTGAGGAAGTGAATTCCAGGTAAGTGTTCCACCACCGCCAGAAGGACTTTTAGGAAAAGGAAATGAAGAGAGAAGGTCAAATATGAAAATTTATCAAATATGAAAATAATAACAAAATGAAAATAGTGTAAGTATAAGGTTAGGTAAACTGACCGATTAAAATTGAATACAAAAACAAACTCAAATATATAGAAATTATTAAATGTTATTTAGCAGTTGGTCATTTGGAGACAAGTTAGATAGCTATGTCACTTCACCTGTAAAACAGTTTTCAAATGTGACTTGGAGACAGATGTAGGAGGCTAACTCAGTGATTTGGAGAGCATGATATGCAAATAGAATCACACAGGAAAGAAAATGGGGTTGTGAAAATGTAAATCAAAGTTAAAAGATAACCACAATCTAAAGGGAAAGTAATTACCACCACAGAGCAAAGGATATTTAGTAAGAAAAAGACAAACACACAACAATAGAAAACAGTCAAAGGGTATGAGCAGATATACTTTAAAATAAATACAATTAGCCAATAATTATATGAAAATTTACCCAATATCACTAAAGATACAAGAGTGTAAATGTATATATTCCAGTCTACTACATCAGAAATAATTATTGGTAACAACCGTTATGAAGGGTGTAGAAAATGGGCTCTGCTTAAACTACAAAATGTGTAATCTTTGTAGAGAAACATTGTAGCAACTGACAAATTCTTAAGTCACTAATCTTAAGACTCTCTTCTAGGAGTCTTTCCACAAATGCAAAGCTATTGTGTATGCAAATGTCTGCTAGAGTATTTTTCTTAAGTAGATTACAAACAGTAAATACATGTGCAGTGGCAGAGACCAATTCTGATTACCAAATCTGTTCCTCCTTCCTGGACGCATAACTAAACTACATTGCCAACCCTACCTCTATTCTGGGAAAGAAGGGCACACTGTTGGCTCTTGCCAGTGGACTATTTGTGGCCTTGCAAACTAAAGCTTTGTGGAGTAGCTGTGTCTTCTTCCTTCAGGCCTTGTGTGGGGGGATAGCAGAATTCTACGTCAGAAGGAACCCCAGTCCCTGAATGCCTAAGTTAAGTGATGGCCACCACTCCCACCCACCCTCGTGTTCATTCATTAAGTGGGACTTGGGACTTGTTAAAATAGCTAATATTACTTACCATAATAGAATATTAAAAATAATTTATAAAAAATATTAAAACATGGAAATTATCATGGAACCAAACAACTGCCATATTTTACTTTCCATTCTCTGTATTGTTCAAATCATATGATATTTCTATAATAAAAAGAAACTTATAGCCTGATCACTATCATGAACAGACATGGAGATCAACTAACGTTACCCTTTGAAGAACACTAAATACAAAGAAGCGGGAAGGGAATGTTTGTATTCTTCTTTTAATATGAATGAGAAGGACTAGGACCTGGGCTTAGCCCCTGAATTGTGATCCTGTCCAACACCAGGATATAACCTAGAACCTCTCTCAGCCCTGTTTTCTCCTACTTACCCTCTCTTGCTGTGACTGGTAATTGTGTGTTGTTAAAGTACAGGTTTACCTACTAAGCAGTAAAGATGGCAGAGACTGTGTGATTCAAAAGTAGCTATTGAGCATTTACATTGCTAGGTGCGAGAGAGATAGTTAACTCTCACAGAACTTCAAGTCTAAGGAGAAGGCAACCACAAATAACTGTTAACGGTTAAGCAACAACTTAGCAATGAAAATGTATATGTATTCACATTACTTCAGTAGAAGTGGATCACAGAATGTCTAAGAAGTTTGGGAAGGTTGGGTTTGTGGCAGGATACGACATTTCATTATGCTAGTCCTACACTCAGATCAGTGCCCTGCGCCTGCAACAGATTGAGCAAACAGTTTTGCTGTCTGTCCTGCTCATATTTCAGCATGTATGGAGTGATAATGTTTTCTCCAGGCCAAGACCACCTAGGCTCCTGGTTCTATATCCTGACCCACAGAGCTAGAACACTGTGAACTCACAGACATTCTTGCATGGCCGTTGGTTGGTTGGTTTTCACTTCGGGAAGCGTAGAATGCTATTGAGGAACCGCTTTGATCCCGGCCTCCAGCTTACCTGAGATGTAGACCTCATTTTTTAATGTCACACAGGCAAACTCCACCCACTTCTTATTCTCACTCTCCAGCTCATGCTCTGTCAGCGGGAGCTTGGCCACCTCCAGGCGACTGCGCCTCAGGGGGTCCAGGCAGGTTACCTCGGCCACAAATCGTTCATCTTTTGTGCAACCGCCAATAATCATGAACACCTCAGACTGGAACTCATGCATCCTGGGCTTGGTGCGCTCTGAAATAATCTAGAAATCAATGAGAGGATGCGTGGACAGAGGGAATAGAACATGACAATGCACAGCCTGGGCTGTGGAACCACTAAAGGCAGGTCCCAGTTTCTACCTCCACCACTGTTAGTCCCGTGACTTCTCCTTGACCACGCTTTCGTCATCTGTATGATGGCTGTCTGATTGTAACTAAATGGCATAATACATGGAATGTGATGACCCAGGGCCTGCTGTGTAACAGGTACTGAGTGAATTGTTACCTGTCATTGTTGTTGCTATCTTAAGACAAAAATCTGTTTGCCACCAAACGCACTTCCCACCTCTTCTCTCCTACTTGTTCTGAAACCTGAGCTCCTGGAATGAATGTCAAAGTTAACATTTATTCAATACCTATTGTCACAATGTAAGAAAAGAAAGAACAGGCTAGGGGGTCCATGGGAAGGAGCTAACACACATCACCCTTCAGAAGGTCTTTATTTGGGCCGGGGGAGGGGTGCTGCAAGGGATGGCAGGCCTTCAGGTCCAAAGAAGAGCTTCCTTAAGAGAAATAAAGCATTGTTACCACAGGCAGCCATAATGGGACCTTGAAGATGTGCATGTTAGAGGTAGGAAGGATGACAGACACAGAGCTTTTGCTTCAAATCCCAAGAAGAAAAGGGTGTTTTTAACTCATGGGTGTTCAGGAGATAGGCAAGCTTCACACAGTCTGTCCTGTTGCACCTGCCAAGGGGCATGGAGCAGGCTGTAGGAAGGACCAGAAGCTTGTCTTGCTGGTACAAGGGGTAGGGGCTACCAGGCTGCAGATGCATGCTTTCTTTCCTTATCAACTGTTTGTTCCAGAAAGAGAGCTAGGGGACCGGGGGGGGGCGCTTGTTTTGGGAGAAAGAAACAGAAAGAGGGTTTGTTTTCTAATACTAATTATACACCAAGTCCTGGGCCAAGCACATTATATAACATTGCAGTCTATGGTAATGGTCACTGATATTATTGACATTCTCTAATAGAAGGAAGAGGGGCCTTTATGTGGGAGTCCAGTCATTACTTGTCTCCTGCTCTCCTCCAGTTGCAAGTGATCTTGGGAAATGCTATAGTCAATAAATTTCCATTGGTAAATGAAAATGGGACTCCAGGGTGCAGTTTGTGTAACGTCATCATCCATAATGAGATGAGACTTTTCAGTAACGCAGTCACCCAGCTCACCAAATTAACTTCAGTAGAATCATTATTTCTGTTTGTCATTAGTGTCTATCTAGAGTGAGTCTTGTAGTATGTTTGTGTTTCCCCAACAAATTTTTTTTTGTTTTTTGTTTGATTTTTCAAGACAGGGTTTCTCTGTAGCTTTGAAGCCTGTCCTGGAACTAGCTCTTGTAGACCAGGCTGGCCTTGAACTCACAGAGATCCACCTGCCTCTGCCTCCTGAGTTCAAGGATTAAAGGTGTGCACCACCACTGACCTAGTGGCTCCCCAGCAAAAGTTAACATCAGTTTTGTTTGTTATTTGTTATTTTGTCTTTGTGCCAAAGAGCTAGATCCAGTAAATTTTGCATCCCCAGTTTGTGAGCTTGTACTGTGGCCATAACATTTGTGGCGGGCCTGTTAGTTGTGAGTTCAAAGGAAGAGTGGGAAGATGTGACAGGATAAACCCTCATTAACGTGCTGAGCCTGCGAGCATAAGCAGTAGAAAGTCCATGGGTAAGGATGGGAGCAGTGGGCCAGAGCTTGGGGACATTTGAAGGTACTAAGCTGGTTGGTAGGATTCAAGCAAAGGGTTGACACCAAAGACAAACAAACAAACAAAGACAAAAAAATTGCCTCTCTGCACCTTTCTTCCCAACATCAGCCTGGTTTCTGTTCCCAAATGTTCCCTCCCCACAACTGAGGCACAACTTCCAAAACAAGCTGGTCATCTTTGTCCAGTCAGGATTTTGGTACTGCAGGCAATGCTTCAAGAACAGTCTTATAATTTACTATAAGGACATCCCTTTTTCTCTAATGGATTCTCAGCACCAAAAACCTGGGTTTTATAGGTTTCTATGAGTCAGTGGATGGATGGATGGATGGATGGATGGATGGATGGATGGATGGATGGATGGATGCATGGATGGATGGATGGATGGATGGATGAACAAGACAGGAAGCCAAGGTTCCTAGTATGAACTACCTTTTACATTACAAATCAGTGTGGTACCCAGTCTCCACAATGGCCTCAAGTAATGTCTTCCTCCCAGAACTGAGAGCCCATACTGTTTCAGAATCAGTCTCTCTAACCAAAAGATTACAGCAGAAGTGGTGTCCCACCAGACTACTAAAGGCACTAAAGCTTCCATGTTGATTGCTTTCTTAGTCTCTCTAAGATAATTTGCTCTGGTGGAATGCCATCTGCTATGTAGATGCCCACATGGCAAGGAAGCACAGCTTCAAGCCAATAGGCAGTAAGGAACTGATGCATGCCTGCAATACTGTGGATGCTCAGATCTCATTTGAACTTTGAGGTTGCTGAAGTCTAAGCCAAAAGATAATAGTTGGATAGACACCTAGTAAGAAACTTTACATCAGAGCCAGCCAACTAAGCCAAGCCATTTTACATTTTTCTTTTTCCTTTTGCAGTGTAGGATTGAACACAGGGCATCATGCATGCTAGGCAAGAACTCTACCATGGATCCACATCCCTGTCTGCTGCTTTAAACTGTAAAGTTGTAGGGTAATTCATTATATAGTGATTCCCGATGGGGTTATAAGGATAGGAGAAAGAAAGGTCTCAAATCAATGTCCAAAACTTATTCTTTAAGAAAGTAGGTGGGGGGAAGTAAATTCAGAATGTAAACAGAAAAAAGGATAATTCTGTCAGGATCAAAATAGAAAGAAAATTAAATAGAAAACAGAAAACAACAGAGAAAATAAAATTAAACCAGGAGTCAGTTTATTGAAAAAATCAACAAAATTTATGATATCTCTAGCAAGACCAATGGGGGCACAAAGAGCCACTATCTGGAATTCAAGATGCTATGTTACTAAAGATTCTATATAGATCGTATAGATCCACGTCACTACATAGTCTATAGATAGTACTGATGATAGGCGAAGTTATGAACAGCTTTATGCCAACAAATCCGCAACCTGTATGGATGGAGAAATTCTCCACAGCTCCATTCGAGAAGTAACAGACAACTGGAGCAGCACTGTGTCTGTTAAGCATGATATGATTTGAAGTGAGAATCTCCTCTCTCAAGGAAAACCCCAGGTTGACCAAACGCTATAATTACAAACTCCCAGGAGACCTGTGAAGAATAAATGAGCAAGCAGTTCTAAGAACAGTCAAGGAGTACAGCAATCCATACAGATGAAGGAACATCCTCCAGAGGAGTCGCAGACAGATACGATTACTGAACAACTTTGGGCTGAGGTTTCTACCGTAGCCTGCAGATGAGGTTTGGCACATTTTGCACAGTGATAAGTACACATGAAGTTTCTCACACGTCAATCAACAGCAACCTCTCCCTATACCATAGCTTTTTGGTGAGCTTGCTCCTCCGCTAAACCTGGCCTTGTCTTTACAAGATTGTGAGTAAAAAACATCTTGAGAAATTGCAAAGAAGAACATGTAGCAGCAAATGCTTTCTTGGTGCCCATTTGGTCATCCATTCACAACACACAGAGATTTTTCCTAAGATCTAGAGATGAAAAGTCCAGTAAGGCTCGGTTCTTACTATAACAAGTTGCAAGTTTAGAGTATTACAAGATGATGAATTCAATGCCTACCATGTGACATTTGTGTTATGACCAAAGACTGAATCAATGGCCAGAGGAACACAAAGGGTTCTCTAAAGAAGGTAACCTTGGATTTTGTGTAGACGCAGAAGTTAGGTAGAGGAAGAAGGAAGCATTAGACAACATTTGTCTTGTCCTGAAGGCTGGAAAACCATATCCTTTGGGGGAACTGGACACAATAAATAAAAACCACAGCAGAATGTAAACATCAACAACTAAGGAAACAGAGACCATGAATTTGAGCATAATGGGGATACAGGAGAAGAGTTAGAGGGAGGAAATGGAAGGGTAAAGAGATACAATTATATTTTAATTCAAAAACAGATTTTAATTAAATTTGTTTTTAATTTGTAAATACAAACACACACAGTAGAGGTGGGTAGTAAATGATGCCAGAGACCTAAGCAGGAGGTATTTTAGTGAACAGAGCTCAGGGGACTTTAGACTTCCTGAAGGTAAAGGAGAGCCAATGAAAAGGTCAGGCCAGGAGCAAAGTTCACACCTGCATCCTCCGTCATCCCAGGAGTGGGGATGAGTTGGTGGGAGGCCAGACAGGGAGCACTGTAATGAGGTCTAAGGAATTTCCATAAACTCAGGGAAGAAATGAGGGGACTCTGGATCTAGGCAGTGTCAGAACAGAACAACAGATACAAATGCTCACAAGAGTGGGAAAATGTAAGGAAGTAGAGCCCCTTCAGAATGGTGACTGGAGGGGACCCCACACAACTGGGCAGAGGAAGGATGTGACAGACACGGGGCCAAAAGGTTTCCACTTCTCACTAAATCCTCCCCACAGCTGTGTGAAAACGTGCTATCATCCCTGTTATACAGATCAGGAATCCCAGCTTCTGGAAGGACTGGACTCCTCTACTTGCTGTCCTGAGGTGTGAGCAAGGGTCACTTGCATTTCTGAGAGCTCTGGCTTACTCCTTACATTGCCAATGAAATGCAGCGCCTCTCATATCCAACCTACCTCGTTGCCGGAAAGGTGGTACATCCTAGCTTCCTGAAGCAGGGGGAAGACCTCGGGGCACTGTCTTATGAGAGGATCTGCTTCAACCATCTCCACGAAGTACCACGGGTCCAGAAGTGGTAAGCGCACATTCTCAAGAACACACGGGAGTAGGCAGAGTCGTTCTGATTGTTTGTGCCGGACCCAGTTCATCACTGTCTCAAACACTTGAGCCTCCTCCGTCACACAAAGATCGTCACTCTTCAAGATGTGATACAAGGTATCCACCGGAAGTTCAAGGAACTCCTCGGAGTTCAGAATCTGAACGAAGTTTTGAATGATGTAACTTTGAACTTGCATCTTTAAACTGTCCAAGGAGTGTGTGTCTGCCAGCCTCAGTATTCCGATACAATTTTCGGGGTTCAAGGCTTCTGTGAGGAAGCTGGCACAGGCATCCACCAGCTGCAGAAACTAACAGAAGGGTGGAGAGTCAGGCCAGGAAGTGCTTAGTCCACAAGAACATTGATTAGTGAGTTGTGTGTGTCAGAAAAAACTCAGCAACAGCCTAAATTTCAAACAGTACATTCACATAGCCAACAACTCTGTAAATAGTTTAAAAACATCTTACAAGATTACATTAAGTCCTGTGGAAAATATAATGTATTGGGTTTTCAAATCCATGCATTAAATCTTATCGAACATCTAGATTTATTTTTGTTTATTTTGTAGGACTGGAGTGGAACACACAGCATGTGTTAAGTAAGTACTCTGGCATCAAGCTATTTTTCCTAAATTTAAGCCTCTAGATTTAATCATCAACTTACAGAAAAAATATGGAAGTAAATATATGATTATATATACATATATATTTACATACATACATAAACATTCATCCACATCAAAATGCTAGAACTCATGGAACAACTGATCTAATTTCCCCTGTAAATATGCTACAAATGTAAAAACAACAGAGAGAAAGAAGGGAAAACGTAAAGACAGGAGCTATGCTTGCATCCATGAGTCTATGGGCAGCACAAATTGGATTTAGTCAGTTATTTTTCTAAAGGGGGGGATGAGGAAACCCCTCTGAGGGCAGGTACTGAGAAGAGATATGGAGACAGACCTGGCAGGGGGAAGTGTGGTATGCAAAGGACAGGTTCTGGTGACAAGGAGCTATGAGGATAAAGGGGGTGGGGTAGGGTAGGAGTGGTCTTAGGACTGGTTTTGAACTGGCAGACTGAGTTGAGGAGAGTTCAATCTTTACACTAGACTGCCCCTCCAAAACACGTTATCTCCCGTTTTCAAAGCCATTTTCAATCACAAAACATGATTTTTCCTATCAGAGCATAGCTTCCAACTTATTATACAGAAAAATGTTTCTTTGAGAGCCAACGCAAAGCTGGAGAAAGATGGAGTTGGTGCTACCTCCCTCTGCTCTGTCTGTAGAACCCAGTGTGCCTACAGCTCAGCTCCTTGCTTGAGGAACTGTGAAAATGACTGAGCTGAGGATCCTAAACAAAACTGTTTGTTTTATTTTTGTATGTTTTTTTAAATTTTTGATTTATATTTTAGTAGCCCAAAGATGCCTCAAACTCTTTATCCTCCTGCCTCATCCTTTCAAAGACTGAGATTACTGGCTTGTGCCACCACGTTCAACTCTGGGAAACTCTATGAGCTACTCACTGTTATGGTAACATGAAGTATCTACTTCATCCTGGGCATTTTAGTTCTGGGTAAATAACTTTATAAATAAAAAGTGGAATAGGAAGAATAGGAAAGGCCCACCACTCCATGAAGCTCTTTCTTAAAAGCCAGTTCTCCCCAGTGGCTTCTCTAATTCCCTGATGTAGAATCCGTTCTCATCCCTTCCTCAGCCTCATGTGGAGATGCCTGTAACAGCTCTGCCCAGTCAGATCTAGCAGTTCAAAGGTTCTAGGTCATGATTTTGTTTTTATTTCCAGCAATGTCTACTACAAAAGTCTGACAGCAGATGAGTTGGAAAGGCCAAACAGAAGAAAAGAATCTTTATTAGACATATGGAATTCACTAAGACCCGTGAGTTTCCTCATCTGTCACGGCACTTAACAAACTATTTTTAAACAAAACTCTTTTATTTAACTAGTAAAAAGAAGATATTCAAACTACACTTGCAAATGGACATTAACAAGCTACATTTACAAATTTAAACACTTAATATTTTACCTGCACCCCGACACAAGGACGTGCAGACATGCCTCAGCCCTCTTCTACATCCCTTCCTCCCTCCCTGTCCCTCTACAGAGAGGAAGAAATAGAG
This sequence comes from Ondatra zibethicus, assembly GCA_004026605.1. NCBI lineage: Eukaryota > Metazoa > Chordata > Mammalia > Rodentia > Cricetidae > Ondatra > Ondatra zibethicus. The sequence goes on from PVIU01002422.1 coordinate 100,283, forward strand.
AATACAGAGTAAAAGACATTGCCTGAAGTCACCTAGTGGGTGGCAAGATGAACCTTTAGATGCCTGCTTGCTAAGGACAGTGGCAGGCTTGCACTGTTGAGCTAACAAAAGCCAGGAGAATCTCAAGAGACCTTATGACCACAAGGGAAAGTAGGTTTCTCTGACTGCCTAAGTTCTCCCAAAATATGTGTCAACAAGCATTTCAGAGTGATCCAACCAGTAGCTAGGAATTTGCTGGCATGTGAGGGAGTCATGAGAACAAGAAATTGTTTTTTATGTATTTGCCTTTGGATAAATTTTCAGCTTGTTGTTTGAACCTGGTTTTTAGAACTGAGAGATGACAAATAATAGTAACAGGTATAACCAGTTTCCTGTTTAGATGGATAAGTGAATTAAAAGTTACAGTCAACACCTGACTCTGACAGGAACTCCTAAAATACCATCAAAGAGACACGGCCACACAGGAACTCCTAAAATACCATCAAAGAGACATGGCCATAGTTCCCATAAGAAATGTCTGCCTTAAAGAAGCCATTTGAAGGTCTTTTGAGGAGTATCTATTCAGATTATTTATTCATTTTAAAAACTTTCAGTACATTTGTGTGTGTGTGTGTGTGTGTGTGTACTACATGCGTGCGCACACACACGTAGTACATTTGTATATTATGTCAAACATCAAAATGTCAACATGGTTGTTCTTACAATTAATATCCTACTCTGAGAGTAATATATAGTTAACACCAGGCCATCTGGGATGCTGGACTATGAGAACTATTTCTGAACACTTAACCCTACCACACCTTAGTCTCATGTGAACATTGCAAATACTTCAACTAAAAGAATATAGCTGATTAAAAAAAAAAACAAGCAAAGAAATAGCACCAGGTACACACAGTCCAATGAAGTAATATATGAAAAGCCAAGATACCATAATTCCTCCCAAAATGACTAATTCCACAGTATGACACCTAGTGAGGGTGAATTAAATGAAATCCCAGACAGAAGACTCAAACGAGTGAGTATAAGTGTGTTCAAAGAAGAGAAAGCTCCTGGGTTAGAATACAAACAGATGAATGAAATAAGGAAAGTCGCGTGCTGCTGGGCACACTCCTTGGCCCAGGAGGTGAAGTCACAGGCTGCAGGATGCCCCACTCTGATACACGCATATCCAACACTCTTCTACCTCTACGAGCCCCAGCTCTGAAGATCAGATGGCATACAAAGCAGCTGCCCAGTGCAACTCCCCCAGCACACACCAGAACTGAGTCTGGGCAGTTAGAGAGAATTAGAAAGTTGGCTCAGAAGGATGACCCAAGTTCGGTTTCCAGCATCCTCATCTGTCAGCTCACAACTGCTAGAAACAACTCTAGCTGCAGAGACCTCTTCTGGTCTCTGTTGGCATGGGTATACACCTCTCTTTCTCTCTCTCTCTCTCTCTCTCTCTCTCTCTCTCTCTCTCACACACACACACACACGTAAAAATGTGAAAACAAAAATTACTAAAAACTACATTTAGAAAGAAAAGTAGATCTTTTTTATTGTGTGAGACCTGCTTTGAGACAGTGAGAGAATCAGGAGACTTGACAATGACTCCAAACTTTGTCACTCAAAAAAATAAGCTTCTACTTTGGTGCCAGACACTAAATCTGTAACAGTAAATGTCATAGCTATTACTATTGCCAGTTTTCCCATCTTTAGGCAAGTCAACAACCCTCCCTACATTCCAATAAAGGATATTAGCATGAAAATAATAAGGACTGCTGCGGTTTGCCTGATCAATGATCCCTCCGTTCAAGGTTGTAGGGACATTAAGTTCAGAAGACCTCTTTACACAGAAAGATTGCTCTGAGAGTATACTGTTGGATGGTGGGCAGGAGGGGATGAACTATAAACACTGAGCATGAAGTTGGTGAGTTCCCCCTCCCCATAAAGAAGGATGGTTTCCTGTCAATCAAACGGGTTGATGGTGAGCACAGAGAGACGGTCAAGGCAGTGAGTGTTTACTGACTTGGGGACATCACCAGAAAATCAGCCCAGCCAGAAATAATTAACCTGACATCTTCAGGATGCCCTGGGAAACTGAGCCAATGAAATTGCCTAAACTGGTGGTAACCTGTTACTCAGAATTCATCAGCACTGCTTTGTAGTGGATTTTCTATTTTCTTTCCATGATCCTGTTTTTTGTCAGATCTTATAAATCCCTCCCTGACTCTATCTAGCCTCAACAGAGCTAATCCCACTACCAACAAGCTTAGACCCTGAACCCCTCAGAAGGTAAGCATCCTGGGTTCTGTTCCCTTCAATACCAAGCTAATTATGACCCAAGCAGAAACCACCTCCATAGAAACAAGTCATGTACAAGATTTGATACTTATCCCTGGTTCCTGGAAGTGATATGGTCTATCCCTGGACTATTTCTTACACATCTAGGCAATGAGACAACATTAATACAATAGAATCAAGATAAATAGTATGATTCTTGACCAAGGCAAAGATGACAATTTGGATGGGACCCCTGTTTTAATTATGGATATTATTCAGTCTAATTATTTTATGAAGCTAGTGTAATTACTACAGTCATACGAAGCAAATATTACTGAACAGAAACAATATATTACTTTGAATTATTTCTGAAGTCCTCCCTCCTCGGTGACACTTCTTACCTCTCAATGCTCTTCTTTCACAGCCACCACAAAGTGCCTGTCACACAAAGTCTCGACTCCCCCATATCTAGACAGCATCGCCCGAAAGCTGCATGGTGTGACAGCAAGCAGTAGTGTCTCCAATCAGAAAAGTCAGTTCCACATCACAGCACTTTCAGTCATCCTCTGTGTTGCCTTAATTTTGTGTCCAACTTATGATAAAGTCAAATGTTGTATGTAGGAAGCCCTGGCCACACCACTGGCTCTAACTAGGCTGCAATACCAGACAGACACTGTGCTGCAGTCAGGCATCAAGGCACCACACTTCCCCAGTTTTATATGGTAAAGCAGGCAACACCTCATGGCATCGCCTGTCACCAAGTGTCCAACTGAGCATCTTCTGACCTTCAGGTAAGCTTGCTCGCTCGCTTGCTCCCTCCCTTCCTGTCTCTCCGTGTGTGTGTCTATCTCTCTCTGTGTTTATCTCTGTGTCTCTGTCTTTCTCTGTATGTATGTCTTAGTGAGTGTGTCCATCTTTCTGTCTGTTTCTATGTTTATCTCTCCTGTCTCTTTCTCTGTGTGTCTGTCTGTCTGTCTCCTTCCCTCTCTCCGTGTGTGTGTGTGTGTGTGTATGTGTGTGTGTGTGTGTGTAAATTCCAGATACAGATCTGAAAGCCAGCCTAAGCAGGTCTCTAGAGCTCTCTGCTTTCACTCACTTGAAAGAAAAGCACAGAACTTGTTTGTTCACACACCTGGAAAAGATTGGCGGCCTCCAGAACCCGCTGAACATTGTGCTTGGTGATCAGAGCCTTGCTTGTGTATGTGTAGTTCAGGAGAGTGTGCATGGTCTCCGCATCCACCCCTTTAATAATGATCCTCTTCTCATACTTCTCCTTTAAGTCGTTGCAGAACATGGCCCTAGAAGAGAGACCTGTGATGTGAATCCTTCCAGGACTCTGGGTTTCAGACCTGAACAGATCCCCTTTTAGAGTCATCTGCCCTCCTGCAACAGTGAAATCCCAAATCAGAACCTGAACGGATTGCCAACATAGAAACAGAATCATTTGACGCGCTGACTTCTTGAGATTTCCCCCCCCCCTTGGTTCTTTGGCTCTCCTTGTAGATGCTAATTCAGTGCCTAGCATGAAGAATTCTTGAATGAAGTCAATGTATTTAATGTATTTCATCATTAGTCTCTCTGGGATCACCTGTACTCTGAGCTGAGCTGTCATACCTAGATGTGACTTTCGAACTCTCTCTTAAAATCACATGTAGTGGATAACATCCTCCTCCAGTTTAGCCCTATTCCCCAGAAAATCAACAGAGTTAGAGAGGCCCCGGGCTCAGTATCAGGAAGGGACAAACAAGCAAGATTGTGTCCATAGAGAAAGCAGCTCCAGCCTAATCCTGCAGGGACGGGACAGTGCACTCCACAGCTGTCCCAGCAGAGATAAAGACACTGCCTTGACACTGTGGGACCACAGACAGCCTTCGCTCCAGGAACAGGTAATTCTCAAGCATCCTGGTTTTCCAGGAGCCCAGGAAAAAGCTGAAAAAAGTGCTGCCTGATGCCTGCGGTGGGCGGAAGGAGGCTAGAGTCCAGGCAAAGCTTGAACTCACTCACTCCATGGCATACATGAGAAAATACAAATCAATGCAAATGTTTAATGGTTATTGGTAAATCCCTACCTTATTGATGTATTTGAAGAATAAGTAAGATACTATGCATCAGTAAAAGCTCAAACAAGCAAGATATTCCAGAATAAATCAGGGGAATTTTAGCTGGGGAGAGACATGGGGGTGGGTGGATGCATTAGTTACTTTTCTTGTTACTGCAACGAAACACCTGACAAGAAGTAACTTACAGGAAGATGAATCCTCCAGCTCCAGGACCGAGGGCACAGGGTGCAGTGGGAGAGAAGGCACAGCAGCAAGGACAGCTGTGCAGCAGGAAAGTAAGCGGCTTCCTTGTATTTTCAGATCAGAAGACAGAGATAGGGCAGGAAGTAGGGCTGGGCTGTAAGCATCAAGGCCTGCTCCCCAAGACCCACTTCCTCCAACTAGGTCCCACATCCTCCCTAAACAGCAGCACCCGCTAGGAACTGAGTCCTCAAACACACGAGCATGCCAGGGATGCTTTACTTCTAAACTCTGAGAAGAGGTCATACACCATTTCAGTCTTAGCTTGTCGGCAAGTGTCCTGGTCTCTATCAGGTTCCTGGTGTCAGAGTTTCTGCATGCTGTCCACCCTTCATCTACCACAAAGGCAGAGTCTGGGTTCCATTAACATCGCTCTAAGTACACTAACTCCATAATTGTTTATGGGAGATGGAGAAAGGAAGTATAAGGGAAGTGTCTTTCTCTCCAGGGCTCTGTGCACATCTAGCTCCCATAGCCCCGGCATTTCCTTGCTCTCCTCTGACATGTCATCACTGCCCATGTTGAACACAAAAGCTAAGCCTATAAATTCTTCATAGGCTGAACTCCCAAGCAGTTATTGCTGCTCCCAGAGACCCATAGACACACATGCATGGTCAAATTTTGGTCTCCAGAGATGGTCAGCCACAGAATAAACACTAGAAGTTAGGACTTAAGCCCCCAACCTTGAGTCTAACAGGATACAACAGTCAAGAAAATCAGTAAGATACAAAGTCAAATGCTGGGGGAATTGACTGGTATCTCTCTGAGTACACTAGACCAGGTTATGTTCTCTGGTAGCACAACTGGGTTGGTTGTTAGCAACCTAGTAAGGGTAGTAGGGTTGGGGAGAAGGGATGCATAAGAATAAAAGATAATGACGCAGACATATGAAAATGGCAGCTAGGCATGGTAGCACATGCCTATCATCCCAGCACTCAGGAGGTGAAGGCAGAAGATGAGCTCATGGCCAACTACCACCCACTGTATAGCAAATTCAAACTTTTCCCAGGATAAAGGAGGCTATCTCAAAAAAAAGTCAAAGTGGTGGGATGGAAATGCTATGATGAAACTCGGCCTTTGATAATAATTATTAAGAATTACAACAGCTGTGATGGCACATGCCAGTAGGATATGCCAAAGAGCCAGAGGTAAGAGGACCAAGCTGTTCAAATTCAGCCTAGGATACATATAGTTCTGGGCTATTTTTAGGCTGGTGTGGCAGCACATGTCTTTAGTCCCAGCACTTGAGATTCAGAGGTAGGCAGATCTCTGAGTTTGATGTCTGATGCTTGCCTGTCTCAAAGAAAGAAAGCAAGAAAGGAAGGAAAAGAGAAAGAGAAGAATAAAGAGGCCTGGTGAGAGGGCTCGTAGGTAAAGATGCCTGTCACCAAACATGATGGCATGCGTTCAGTCCCCAGGACCCATGTTGTGGAAAGAGAAACAACTCCCAGGCGTTGCCCTATGATATGTGTGCCACACACATATTCCTCCCTGCCTCTCTCAAAGATAAAAATAATAAAATAAAAAAAAACTTACCCCATAGCATGTAAGATATTGCATAATAAAGTATTTTTCTAGAAAGGTATGGACCAACTCACATGAGATCCTCATTTTAAAACAAAACAAACAAACAAAATCGTTTCAGAGTAGTAAATCAGTTGCCCAATACAGTGAGCCAGAACAGAGCCTGGATCATTCAGCACGCCTCTCTCCACGGCCATGGGCAGAGCCACAGGCCCAAGGCTCTCCTAGATGAAGCCAGGCCCCAGATGAAAACACTCTACCTGAGCCACACAGCTCTCCAGTGTCCATGGGGCTTATCCGTCATTGAGGTCCCTCCTCAACTGTCATTTCTTCAGAGAGGTTCTCTCTCATGCTGTACCCAATCTAAAACCACCACTCCACATTTATTTGCTTTACTTTTCCTCGTAGAACGCTCACAGCCCAACCCTGCATGGGAGTCTGATGATCACCTTCTCAGCTACCATAGGAACTGACTGGACTGACTGCCACGGCTACAGAGTCACCACTGCCTAGACCAGTTCTCCCGATCCAGTGGGGATTCAGTCTCTGAAGTAAATGACTGAGTGGGCCAGTGGACACACGGTCTTCCTGAGATCCTTGGAGTGGCTTTCTTTTGGTCATCTACCACTCCAAAAACTGTCAAACATCCTCTAGCAAATGAGGAGGAGCCGATCCCTGCCTCCCACCAAGAAAATCCTATCATACACCCAGGGCCTGGAATTGGAAAGGGCTAGACCTCTACATGCATTCCACTTACTATTCCTGAACATCCTGAACATCACTACCGGAACTTTCCCTCCATCCCAACTAACCTGTGGTTTACCCTCTCCTACAATCTCCATGTTTCAGAGCTCCCATAGCTCAACACAACCAGCCCTATAAACAAGTACTCCCCTCCCCTCTACTATCATACGCACTTTAACCCCTGCTTACCAATACTTAGTTTCCTACTCATCCCCCCTCCCCATCTTCTTCAGACCAAGATTTAACTTCTCTGCTTCACCAAGATATTCTGTGTTGTGGCACTAACTTAATCGCAAAGTGAGCAAAATTCAACTCAGGAGTGCAGTTTTGTACAGATGGCACATATCTGTGATTCTAGAACTCAGAAAATGGAAGCAGGGGGGATTTGGTCAAAATAAACCTGAGATCAAGAACCTGTTTCAAAGTGTGTGTGTGTGTGTGTGTGTGTGTGTGTGTGTGTGTGTGTGTGTGTCCACATACATGCAACCAAGTTAATATATTCTTTTTTTCCATATTCTTTTATTTTTTTATTCAAAAAAATTTACATTTCCTCCCCTTCTCCCAGTCCCCTCCTGCTCCCCACTACCCCTCCTTCCTCCCCCTGCTTCCTTAAAAGAGGGCATGGTACCTTGCCCTGTGGGAAGTCCAAGGCCCTCCCCACTCCATCCTGGCCTAGGAAGATGTGCATCCAAATAGACTAGGTTCCCAAAAAGATAATACATGCAGAAGAGATAGGTCCTAGCGTCATTGTTGATGGCTTCTCAGTCTGCCCCCATTGGCAGCCACATGTAATGATCTGAACAGAGAATTCTCAACAGATTAATACATTCTTTTTGAAGTCGTCATGTGATGTCCAATGAGCAGTGCCGTTAAGAAAGGGTTATTCCTGGAAACAACCTAAATGCCCCTGACTGAAGAATGGATAAGGAAAATGTGGTACATTTACACAATGGAGTACTACACAGCAGAAAAAAATGATATCTTGAAATTTGCTGGTAAATGGATGGATCTAGAAAACACCATATTGAGTGAGGTAACCCAGACCCAGAAAGACAAATATCATATGTACTGACTCAAAAGTGACTTTTAGACATAAAGCAAAGAAAACCAGCCTACAATTCACAATCCCAGAGAACCTATACAACAATGAGGACCCTAAGAGAGACATACATGGATCTAATCTACATGGGAAGTAGAAAAAGACAAGATTTTCTGAGTAAGTTGGGAGCATGGGGACCATGGGAGAGGGTTGAAGGGGAGGGGAGAAGAAGGGAGGGGAGCAGAGAAAAATATATAGCTCAAGAAAATCAATTTTAAAGAAAGAGAAAGGGTTATTGTTCCAGTGTAGTCAAAGGAGTTTCTACCACAAAGGATCAGGGAGTCACTAGATCCAACTGTGATGGAAAATAGCATGAATTTTCTGGCTATGACAGCCAGAAACTCTGAGCTGCAAGCACCAAAACCTTCCATCTTCCATTTCCCAAACCAATTCTTATTTTTCATCTCATTTTCAAATAATTCATTTATTTTGATGTGTGTGGGTGTTTTGCCTACATGCATGATGTGCAGAAGGTGCATGAAGAACCTATGGATGCCAGAAGAGAGTATTAGATACCTCTAAGTAACTAGACTTAGAGATGGTTGTGAGCAGCTATGCGGGTGCTGGAAACTAAACACAAGTCCTTGGAAAGAGCAGCCAGTGGTCCTAACTGCTGAGCCATCTCTCCAGCTCTTTCCCTAAGCCAATTCTAACCAAAGAAAGCATGCAGACAGCTCAGTCCCGTTTCTGATCTCTTGTTAGTCTCTAAAGCCTATTATGCCAGCTCTTACCATAACTGGAGTCCTGTTTACATCCTTTGCCTCAAGTACCACAGCTTCACAGGGTGAGTCACAATGTAAGCTCCAAGGCCACGCACATCTGAATACTGTGTGTGCCTGTCAAGAGCACAGAATCCTGAATTTTACCAACCCTAAATCAAATGAATTAAAATCTTTGGTAATGGGGCTAGCTAGATGCATTTTATTAGACCTCATGATTCCTTGGCAAAACAAAATTTAAAATCCATTGTCCTAATGTGAACATGATAGCATGTGTCTATGATCCCAGCATGAGAGACTAACACTGGAGGAGCATGCATTAACAGCCAGCCAAGGCTACTGTCCTGCTTACCTTTCTATCGCTGTGTTAACACACTGTGCCAAGGCAATTTATAGACAAATAGTTTATTGGGGGCTTACAGTTTCAGAAGTGAGTTCATGACCATCATGGCGGGGAGCACGGCAGCAAACAGGCAGGCACAGCCCTGGGACAGTAGTTGGGGGGCTTACATCCTGATCCACAAGCATAAAGCTGAGAGAGAAAGCTAACTAGGAATGGCATGGGCTTTTGAAACCTCAAAGCCCACCCCCAGTGACACAAGTTCTCTAACAAGGCCGCATCTCCTAATTCTTTCCAAACACTTTCACCAAGTGGTATCAAGAATTCAAATTAGCCGGGCGGTGGTGGCACACACCTTTAATCCCAGCACTCGGGAGGCAGAGGCAAGGCGGATCTCTGTAAGTTCGAGACCAGCCTGGTCTGCAGAGCTAGTTCCAGGACAGGCTCCAAAGCCACAGAGAAACCCTGTCTCGAAAAACAAAACAAAACAAAACAAAAAAATCAAACAATGGGTACAAAATAAGAACCTGCAAATAAATAACAAATAGTCCCCTAACACAGGCCCCTTTGGCTCCCGCCTTACAATAAGTTGTAATACAGATCAAAGTTAAGAAAACAACGAGCTAGGACTTGGACAGGTATGCACCTGGATATTCCTTTTTGGCTCTAACGGTTCCCTTCCATCTTTTGAGATCCACTGCTCCCGGGATCCCATCAGGCCTGGGGATCCTTCACAAAGGAAAGGGACAAGTAACAACCTCTCCCGGCATGGAAAGCTCTCAGTGCCAGGCCTTACCCACCCTCTCTGTCTCCAGCTAATATAATCAGAGAAGGCGCTGCAGCCTCCACACAGGTAGCACAGTTCGTTGGAGCTCGGAGTTTCCATAAACAGCCTGATTAATAATGAATAACACACGATTCTGTTCTTGTCCGCTATGGACATGCAAATCTCTCCACCTGGGAGAGTGCCTTCTACTGTGGCTTATTCCCCAAGGGCTTGTGTGTTCTAAGCTTGGTCCATAAGTGTAGCAGTGTAGAAGTGCTGGGACCTTTGAAACACCGAGCACCTAACACAAGGCATTGGGCTGTTAGGGCACTGCCATCAGAAGAACCAATGTGGTTCTCATGGGACCCTTGCATAACTGTTCAAAGAGGGTTATTTGGAAGAGGAAACGGGCCCCAGCCCCATGTTCTCTGGCTTCTTGTCTCACCGTGGGACCTTGCTCTCCTATACATTCCTACCATAATTATCACCTATTAAGTGATACTGACTCTATCAAGGCCAGAGCCAGGTCAATGCTAGCATCATTAAAGCAAAAATGAGAGAGTACACTTTGTTCTTTAGAAATGCCACAACAAGCATTTAACAATAGCCAGGTGCAGAGGTGGATGGACAGAGGGATGAAAAGATACCCACCCACATGGACAGTCTAGGCCAAGAAGATCTAACTACTCCATCCTATCCTCCCACCCACACTCCCACACTCTGACTACCATGAGCATAAATGATAGTGAACTCCCGAATGACCTTACATGGATATGTGTGATGAGAACTGTATTGTCTAATGATGCTTGGAATCAGACCTCCTGCACTCTCTTGTCAGAGCTCCCATGTTACACACATGGTGTTATCACTTGACTCGATTCGCCTGTGAGTTTGTACCACATACTTCCCACTGGAAATGAAGCCTGCCTGCCCCAGCCCAGTGGTTCTCAATTTGTGGGTCAAGACATCTCATAGTGGTCAACTGGACCACAGGAAACCACAGATATTTACATGATGACTCATAACAGTAACGAAATTACAGTTGGTAATGAAAATAATTTTATGGTTGGGTTATCACATGAGAAACTGTATTCAAGGGTCGCAGCATTAGGAAGGTTGAGAACCACTGTCCTAACCAAATGCCATTTGCCTCCCAGACCAGTTCCTTGAGGTCTACTTAGACTGTCACTCCCTTATTACATCAGAAACAGGGTGAGCGTTGGTGCTTACTGCCCACAGCCACACTCTGACCCTAGGCATCCCATGCCATTTTCCTTCTCTTCTGAACATGTCCCATCCCAACTCACCCAGGACCCTGTGGTGGCACACCATGATGGACAGGTCATTATCAAGAAGTTTCAGATCAGCCTCTAACCTGACTGAGCATTCCCTGGTTCTAACCACTTAAAATCCCGCACACGTGCTTCAGTCCCCATCTTCATCCCAAGATATCGACATGTGGAGGATCTACCAGAAGCAGATTATCCCTACTGTGGAGAAGGGTGCTGGTCCTATGCATGTTCCAGAGTGCTCCCTCTGCCAACTTCCACACTGACCTGGACCACAAACCTGACATTTGGCTGTCCGTGATACAGAAGGCAGAGGGTAAAAGGACAAAGCTGAGCACTACTTCCAAAGACCAAGAGCAAAACCAGAGAAGGAGGAAGGGGAAGATAAGGAAGGGAAAAATGTATACACAGGCACAGGTGCCAAGGCTAGGGCACCAAGCCAGCTCCTAGGGTACTTGTCAGCCTTTGCCCCTGAATGCGAACTTCATCAGTACCCAGGGAAAGAATTCTCTACTTCCAGTCCTCTCTCATAGATAACTCTTTAAAACTCAAAGAGCAGCACCCCCAAAGCTTAAGCTGGTCTAGATGGTACAGGGCACAGAGTGTAATAATAGCGGTGGTGCTTCCTGCAAGGTGGTTGCAATGCAGCTTTCAGTGCTACTGAAAAGGAGGAGACTCTCACAGAAGCCTCTTGGATACCTTGTCTGCACGCCTGGGAGCAGGCAAGTTTTCAGAGCAATTGGGCCATGTGCTTCATTTGTTTTCAAACTATTTACATAATTTGAGTCCATAGTTCCATGTCTGTGTGAATGAGAACTCCTGGGAAAGAAACTGTGACTACAAAGGCCAACTGATTGATTTGAGCACCAGTGACTGTGGAGGGAGTTTGGATGTGCTGAGTCCCAAATTATGTTAGGCCATTAGCCCATCATCAGTGCCCTTAAAGTCATTTATTGCCCTCTTCTGCATGTGACCTCTTTGTGACCTAACTCTTAGGTAATCTCTGGAATGCAGCAACCAAACACTAACTTTCACCAACAAAAAGGCTAGAATGCTCTCAGATAATGTCTGGGGCCTGTAGCTGGGCTTTCTCACTTTGCTAAAACCCCACTGATCCAGCATACCCACCAGTGTGTTCAACAAGCATGTTTATCCCTTAATTTCTTTGTTCTGTTTCTGTAGAAGCTTCATGCAATTGCTACCTCACTGAAACATGTTATTCAGGACCAGAAGCTGTGCTCCTGGCCCATGATCTCTCATATTAGCCTCCAGAACGGACAATACCTTTTGTCCCCTTGAGATGAAAACTACTCATTTTGTTCCAATTTCAAGACATCTAACTTTATACAAAAACCTGTGATAATAATTATGATAGTGTTCATAATTAAGTAGTAAGTGAATTACAATATATCCACAGTTTGAAAGAAATAACCATGTCTAGCAAGTACAGAATACCAGGGAAAATGCTTACACTATGTAATTGAATTGGACATAAAGAATAAGCGATAATATGTGGTACAAGCACAATGACTTCTTAGCATCTATACCTAGAAGAAAGAAGGGACAGCACATTTAAATGTTAATAAAAGACTTCTAGGTAATTTTTCTGTAAATTTAGAGATCAATATGTATTTATCAGTCTTTAATGTTTCTTCTTTTTCCCAGATTTGCCTTCACAGATCTGACCTACTTATGTAAAAGAAAATAAGCATTAAAAAGAACAGTAGAATTACCTACTGTGGTAGGTATAAGAAAATACATGAAATATAAAGCCAGGCCTCTGCGCAGGAGGATTCTGGGTAACTGATAACTGAAACAATTAAAGGGTCACATGTCGAAAGGGGAGATGACAGAGTAGAAGGATGATACCAAAGCGAACACAGCATTTTCCTAACCACAATGGTTGTCCTGACGTCAGTGTTTCTCCTGACACTGAAACACCATCGATAGTTAAAGACGATAGAGAAAGAAAGAAGTTGTTTATGGGGAGGCAGTTTCTAGATCTGCTAAGTCGTTATTTAAATCACACAACTGGGTTGAGAGGCCAGTCAACCACAGCCAAGGAGGGGGACAACGGCATCCACCCCATTTCTGTGAACAAAGCTTCAGCAACGTCCATTAATTTGTGTGTCCAGCAACTGGCACAGAGACCACATGACCCCAAAGCTTAAAACATGCACTTCAGGGCCCCTTGCAGAACAACTGTGCCAATCCTTGACCTAGAATAAGAAGTTGCAACTTTGAACAATCCCCGGTTTATAATTCTTTCACAGTTAACACATGTATCGAATAGACTTCAGTCATTTTCACACATACCCCTTCCTCTATCTCAACCCTCTCCTTCTCATGCTGAAATCTCCTTATTCCCAAGCCCCCCTCCTAGTTTTAAGTTTCCTTCCTGTGTGTGACCCACTGAGTTAACTAGAGTTGCTTTCACAAGTGTGTATTTAGGGAGCAGTTATCTACTGGAATATGGGCAATTTATCAGTGGCATCTCCTCCAGCAACCATTAACTGTCAATAACCCCAGGGAAGGTTGGGCCTCGGGACCCCTCCCACATCCCACATCTGTGATGCACTGTTGAGTCCACTCTTGGGCAAACAAGAGCTACAGTGAGTTCATGAGTGCCAGGGCTACCGTGTCTGAAGCCATCCTTGCGCTGCGCATCTGCCCTGACTCTGGCTCTCAGAATCTTGCCACCTACTTTTTTGTGATATGGACTGGAAGATCCCGGGCCCCGGAGGGAACCTACAACTATTGTTTTGCTAAATGGTCATGTCAAACGGCCTTCTAAATTCTCGTGTTCATATCCACAGATGAATGCTGCTCGCAGAGAGGCTTGTTGTGTTGCTGGTGGTTAATATAGAAAGTACTACCTGACTGAAACAGCAGGCACAACCCACGTTTTCTTTCTATTTAATTTTATTAAGATTTATTGATTTTTATTTTCTGTGTATGACTACTTCCTACATGTGTGCATATCATGTGTGTACCTGGTGCCTGAGAAGGTCAGAAGAGGGAATCAGATCCTTTGGAAATGGAGTTATAGGTGGTTGTGAGCTACCATGTGGGTTCTGAGAACTGAACCTACATCCTCTGTAACAGCAACAAGCACCCTTAATCACTGAGCCATCTCCCCAGACCTGATTAATCCATGTTTTTAACTAAATCGAGGGGTGGTGCAGGATCAGACTGAGTTACTTTGAAATTGTTTTGTTTCTGACCTTGTCTGTAAATGAGATAGGTGGGCAGGTGAAGGACTGGCAAGGGCACCTGTCTTATCCGTCCCTTCCTAATCTGTAAACTCAGAGCTGGTCTGCAGGAGAGCATTATGTCAACTTAGTTACTTCCCAGGCCTCCCTGCTCTGTGCTGTCATTCTCCTCCCAGGCAGTGGTAGCTGCCCGGGGATGCTTGTGGTCTGGCTGCTATCAGAGAGGAGTCAAGGTTACTTGAGATCGCGTCCTACCGCCTCTGTTTTCATCCTTCATCCCAGCCTACATCACTCTCACTGTAACCTCTCTTCTTAAGACAACGTCTTGCCATGTGGCTCAGAACAGCCTCCTATTCTGGATCCTCCTGCTTCTCCCTCCCAAACACCCATTTCACCATGCCCAACAACACTAACTTTTCCACTGGAACTCCTAGAGGGTCTCTCTGATGAGGCTCTTCCTCCTTACAGCCCAATACGGTATTTTCACAGGTATCAAACTGTGCCATTTTTTTTATTCTCTAATACTCCTCTATGGCTTCCTGCTGCTGGTAAGACACATTCCACTCCTTAGCCAGTCATAACAAAACCTTTCACGGTCTGACCCTCGTAGTTTCCCAGACATACTGAACTGCATGCACGTCTACTCTACTTCTCCCAGCGATTTGCATGTGTGTCTGCGTGCTACCTCCCCAGATGGTTCTTCCCGCCAGCTCCAGGTCCACTGCAGGTCTGCCAACCTAATATGCCACCCTGAGTCTTAGGATGCAGCCACAAATTGACACTACCCTTTCCTCATCTTCCTTGTTTGTACATGCTGCTGTGTATGTCTCTGTGTGTCCGTGTGTGTGCGTCCGTGTGTGTGTCTGTGTGTGTGTGTCTGTGTGTGTGTGTCCTTGTCTACTGATCCCCTCTTTCCAGGACAGTTACAGGGCTCTGACCCTCTCCAGATGCCTCCCAAACCAAAATGCCCCAGATAATCAGACCTACTCTATACGATTAAGGATCCCACGAATCTGGTAAGCTTTTATTTGACCCAGGCATGGATCATTGTGTCTATCATTTTTATAGATCCCTCATGAAAACTGTTAGTTTTCAGTTTTATCATGTTTTAAAGTCATAGTAGTATATCACTCATGTAATTAGTTTGGTCTTTTCACTGAAATTGATATTATGTTAATCAACGCATGAGCTTCCAGACAGCCAAAGCAAATAAAAAGTTACAGTAAATTGTCCAGTAAAAGGAAGTAAAGCACAATTTAATATCAGTCTTTAATGCACATTTATTTTTTTTCCTTTTGTTGAGTGTGTCCCTTTTCTGAGACATTGTCTCCCCTACCCAAGATTCACTCAGACAACACTGTTAATATGGTCTGTGGAGACACTTGCTTTTAGATCTCTCTCTCTCTCTCTCTCTCTCTCTCTCTCTCTCTCACACACACACACACACACACACACACACACACACACACACACCTCTTTGGCTAACCTCCTAAGTTAGGCTGATCATTGTGCCCTTATTCCTTGACATGGAGATTGGTCTAGGAATCAGAACTGAGTGGATCTAGGCCAATAAGCATCTTTCCCGGGATTCTTTATACTAAAAGTAGAGAAAATCTCTTAAGTTCCCTCTGAAGCCAAAGCTGCAAGAAATGAGTCTCAAATCTACCAAAAAGCAAATGTCATCCATGAGGCAGAAATGGAGAGTGAGTGAAGGTGCAGCCAGTAAGAGGGAGAGAGAGAGAGGGAGAGGGAAAGAGAGGGAGTGAGAGAGAGTAGGAAGGAGTGGGAAGGATAGAGAGGGAGTGGGAGGAAGTAGGAGGGAGAGAGAGGGACTGGGAGGGAGTGGGAGGGAGTGGGAGGGAGTGAGCAACCGACTGCACTGAAGGCCTGGCTTTCTCCTTGTTCTCTGCTGCGCCCCAGTCTTTCTATGATACAGCTATACACTAGAGCCAATTTCATTTGAGTTTCCATCCCTTGGAACCAAAATCAAACAAAACAAAGCAACACCTTCCAACCCACCCACCAAAACAAACAAACAAGCAAAACCCAAGAAACCACGCTGACTAATGTGAGCATGATGGACGGAGCTGCAGGCCCATGTATGAAAAGCTCAGACAGGGACTGGCTGTCCACCCCCATGCTGCCCAGGCCTCACACAGTGCTTTTACAGAGGATTGCTTGCACACCCATGGGAAATATTTCTCTGTTGTGCTTTCATTGAAAAACTGCATGGAAAATACCCAAAACTAAGCAACTAGACTTCTTGTTCTTTAAAAACATTCTTTTTGCCATGTTTATTTGCTGCATATACGTATGTTTATGGACACATGTTCGTGACATGGCCATGTGGGAGGTGAGAGGACAACTTGAAGGCGTTCCCTCTTTCTACAGTGTGAACTCGGGTCCTCAGGCTTGGAGACAAGCATCTATGCTGAGACATCATGCCACTCTGGTTCTTGATTTAATGATTCATAATTCCATATGCCCTAGACACTAGGTATGGGTTCATTTTATTTAAAAAAATACCAAAGAAACTCATTCCTCTTTTGCATGGAATGTAACACTACCATCCACTCTGTCCCAACACCCCACCCCACCCACACCTCCTAGTCTAAACTAGTGCTGCAAGAATCACTATATGGGCATAGCATACCTATGTCCACATGGTTATATGAGTGATGTATTGATACTATACTATTCTAAACCATTTTGGATTTGGGGCATGTGTGTGTGTTTAAGTATACAGACCCATGAATACATGTATAGATGCCAGAGGTGGACATGGCTGTTTTTCTCTGTTGCTCTCCATCATATGTTTGAGTCAGAGTCTCTCGCTGAATGTGGAGCGCACTGAGTGACTAGGCTATCTCTACTTCACAGGACTGGGATTACAGGTTTGCATTGCTATGCCTAGATTTTAACATGAATGCTAGGGATCTGAACTTGAGTCCTGCTTGCACAATAAACACATGACCCAATGAGCTATCTCCCAAGCCTGCAGTTTGGATTTTAAGTGCTCCTTCCAATTTTTCCTATGATGACAAAATTCCAGTATCATTCCCTTTTATAAAGCATACACTGTCTCCCAATCTTGTGAGAACTTCTACTTAGCCAGTGACTCAACTGTAGGAAAGCTATCCAGGTTTTACTGACTCTGAATATATATATGGGTTACCTGCTACATACCAGCTACTGCAAAATGACACCAAGGACACAGGAATGAATAAGGAAGTCACTGCCTTCACATAGCTCACTCTGTTTTCCTGGCTGGCCTGAAACTCCATATGTAGACCAGGCTGGCCTCACAGAGATCTGCCAGCTTCTGCCTCTCTGTATTGGGATTAAAGGTGTGTGCTACCATAGGCAGGTCAGTCTGTTTTCACAGAAGATGGGGAAAGGAAGAAAAACAGTGTGAATGGCTGCCATTTTGCCTGCTGGGACCTTAAGTTACACAGCCAATACCTGTGAGTCAAGAGTCACAGCATAACAGCTATTCTTCATCTAATCTAGGTCTGGCCCACAGAAGTCATTTTGGGATACTGGATCCCTCCATAAGCATGGCAAATTCTCCCTTCTGGGTGGGACATGTGGCAGGAGCCTCCACTCTACTAGGTTCAAAGGCTTGATGTTCCTTCCCAGCTCCTGTCCCAGCCAACAATCAGAGTTGTGACCTTTGGCTTGGGGAGATAAAGAAGCAAGGACACATGAAAGCCTATTTGTGTAGAAGAAACAGAAGCACCAGTGAGTTCAAGGTTTCAGGAGTGGCCACAGAACAAGGAGGGAGTTGAAGCTCCATACTGTCCCCTTCAAGATTCCGTAGCAGCTGGGCTTCTGACCCAGGCTCAGTAGCTGAGATCTTGACTACAGCCTGACCTCCCTTGCACCTGTCTCTTTTCTGAGTCTGCTTCTCTACACTTCTTGGGAGGGGATTTTCCAAGCCCATACCACCACACACATAAATTTCTCTTTTCAAATAAGCCAGAGAACATTTTTAATCACAAAAGTAGGAAATCTGACTTACTGCCACACAAGATGTGTTTTTAGGCAAACAGATTAATAAATAAAGTGTTGTATTATTTACATTCCATGATAGCTCACTAATAAATGTAGACCTGAAATCTTTAACTATAGATAAGGGTGCTAAGCCTTCGAAGTCAAGTAATTCCTCCCAGATTTTATAAAGCCAAGGAGATAACTTTTAAGGTTTACCATCCTTTGTTCATGTCTCAGTCTCAACAAAACGTATTTTTCTCCAACTTCCTCATTCCTCCCCAGACTTTAAAATAGATCCACAAAGGGAAATTCACTGTCTGAGTGACTAATATTGTCCCTGTTTGGCTGACACATTCTTACCCTATCATTCTTATGGCACACAATTAAATTCTTGCAACTAGCTTTTTGTGTGTGTGATAAACAGGACCAGCAGGTTGCTGTGGGTGAAACAGCTCTGATATATTGACAAGGCAAGGGGCTGCATCTGAGGGAAGTGATGCCTACGCCGTACCACAGAGACTGCTGATTTCAATCTGCTGTGGTGTGATGACCATGACAGATAACTCAATCCTTACAAAATCTTAGAAACAAAGTGAAGAGTCAGTGAGTCACTGTCAGACCTAGTGTGGGTCCTTGGTCATAGGACACAAGTTGGCTAATTTTTTTTAAAATTAAAGGCATCCTAGACTTCATTCCCTCATCTGTAAGATGAGCCCAATATCCCACCTCATTACGTTGTTGTGCACATTAAATGGGCTAGGTGCATGTGACACTGGGCCCATCCCACACAATTGTTCAACAAACACAGAGTCCTATCTCCAGAACTGTACCCAATATAGGAAGAGAACTATGTTGGAAATACCTAGATGTCAGTCTAAAGAAAGAATAAGATCAGACAATTTGGCTAGAAGTCTACGTCCACAGGCAGACACTCACACCCACGTGTGCTTTAGCGTCTCACCAGCACCACTTGCCCTGAGGACCAGAAGAGTGTTTTCTACATCAGCAAGGGTAGAAGATCTGAGCTGAGGCACCTCTGCTTATGAGGAGAAACTGATGTCTCAAGGGCAGAGAGCCAGTAGTCCTGTCTCATGAGCAGGCAAACACAGTTTTAACATTAACAACCAAATGACAGCAGTTTTTCAGAGACTCAAAAGAAAAAGAATAAACTGAAAACAAGTACTCAGGGCACTGAGGCAAACTGGCTTTCCTTCACTCCTGAGAAAGCTAATGGCCAGTACAGTGGCAAGTTAAGCAGTGTGCTGCGTCAACCCGTTTTCATGACTGTGCTTGCACTTCATCTAGGGATGCTGTCCATAGAATGATGCCCATAGAAAGATGCCTCAAACTTAGCAGCAGCTTGTACTGCAGTTAAAACAAAGACTTTCAGAATGTGTGGCATCCTTTCTCCAGCAACAACCAGGTACATAAAGTGCGGCTTGCATTTACTCATCTGAAAAGGGGGCATCTGTTACCTTCATCATGACACTGCAGAGTGAAACCGGCGACTGTTGTTTGTGGTGCAGAGCAGGCACGACTTCCCTCAAATTGGCATAGCTCCTTGCCCTTTGTCTTGTCAATACATGGGAACTATTCCGAATAAAATACAGTTTTATATATATATATATATATATATATATATATATATATATATATATATATATATATATATATATATATATATATATATATACTTTCTATGATTCTTTCTTAAAATCCTCAATCAGAACTGAAAGGTAGGAAAATTTCACTAAGAATAAACAAAGTGATTCTTCCACCCTCCAGTTTCCCAAGTACCTCCCTCATCTACACCACACTGAAACATGTGGACAACGCTGATCCGGCTGTATTCATAGGGGTTTCCACAAAGCTGCTTTGAGCAAATGTATCTGCCAGGCACCATGTAAGACCTTTCACTAGAAGGACCCTTACAACAATAACAAGAGAAACAGTCACTGTCCCCATCTTCCAGTTCACACACTGAAACTCAAGGGTACCAAGGAAACTTGCCTAAAACCTCACAGCCAGAAAGGGTCCAAGTGAAATGGAAGCAGGTCTTCTGGCCCCAGGTCTCCCACTATGACAGCCAGGAGCCTTTCACACCCAGAGACTTACTGTATTATTTAGCCTTCCTACCTCTCCTTGCACAACAGAAGCCCTGAATTTTAGCAAGTCATCTGATAACTTCAAGAGCGAGGCCACATCCTTTTTCTCTACCTCCACTGATGAACAAAGACAACATCATGTTCCTAACACATTAGTCAAAATAAAGGAATAGATAGGGGGGAAAAAATCCCCGTGACTTAAGTAATTTCACATCCTTAAAATCAAGGACATACTTATATATGTAAAGTTTACCATAATAAATAAGCATTGCTTCTAAAGGGTCGCAGTTTCTCTTATAACATGGCCTAAATCCAAAATCTAAAGTTTGATAGTTTCCTTTCATCCATTTTAATTAGGCACACAAATCTTAGTATATGTACATACATATTTATATTTTATATAATATGTAATGTAACATATGACATAATATGTAACATATATCATATATTATAATATATAACCATAAATGTAACAGTAACAAAGTAGGTTTGGCTCTCACATCTACAGGTACTTTCCTTGCAGCATGCATGCAGTTTGACTTTGATTCAAAGCAGGCTGACCTGAAATAGTTGCTGGCTGCAGCAAGCACCACACGATGGCAAGAAAATTCCTGAATGTCCACACACAAGATGACATCTGTCAGAGCATCTTCCTCTCGGAGGGTCTCCAGGCCGTTCTGAAGAATTAAGGAAAGTCTCGCGTCATCAAATTTTACCTTCTCCCCATTTAATATTTCCACTAAGTCTCCCCTTTTCGGGGAGGACTTGTCTGTAGTGAGTGCTGAGGGGCCTTCCAAGCTCCTCTCTACCACTTCGTCGTCGCTCATGGTGCAAGCGCCTCTTTGTCCTGCCATCGACGTCCAGACTAAAGGAGCTGCCAAGTTTCGGGGAGGTCACACTGCAGAAGCTGAGCGGATTTCCTGCGCGGGCCCCTCCACTTATCACCAGCTGTCACACATACATAACAGGAAGTCTCACACTTTCTCATCCTGTTACTACAAACGCCAGCAGCAACTCCTCCTCTTCTTCTTTCTGTGGACTGTCACAGGGCTAGGAATCTCTTCGAGTGGATGTGTGGGACAGGAGAGAAAGGCAGCTTCTCAGAATCTCCTGGGAGCACAGTTTAGTCATCTCTTGCCTTGCACCCATGGGCGGCAAGCCTCTGGGTCTGGATAGTACCTGGTGCTTCCATAACCCAAGGTGTCACTGAGAGAATGGGCAGGTGATCTTCTCTGTCTCCCACTGCCTGAGACCCTTCAAAACCTAACAATCTCCCTTCAGTCAGCACTGCACATCCAATGCCATCGTCCCAGTCAGTGGAGGTGACGTTGTCATGACAGCCATCAATACCTCCCACATCAAACAAGCATCTCCTGATTTGGACATGCCTCTACAAGAGAAAGAGGAGAAATAGTTTCCAGGAATCTCATCCCCAGGGTCTCATCTCTTACCTTAGGTTAGGTCAACACCTGATAGCCCTAGCAAGTCTCAATTTGGCCTGCTCTTACCCAGCACTGACCAACCATGTATTTAATAGTAGATCGTGGAGTGTTTTCATTATTTTGGCAGGTCTGCATTTCTTAGTAATAATTGTAATTTATTAAAATCTCACTCTCCTAGGGTTTTATGTGACTTAATGCATGTTCGCCTTTATCAACATGCAATGGCATTAGTAAGAAACTTCTTGTTTTACAGCTAAGAAAAACTAAGGCTCTACTCAGAGGAGTGCCAGGGCCCATTCTGCTTGCCTCCAAAACCTGTTCCCTCCAAGAGAATTGACTTCTACAACCTGATCTCTGCCCTCCACAAGTGCACCGTGGCAGATAGTGCACCCCATAAATAAAAGAAGGGGTTTCTTATGTAAAACAAGAATATCAATATCAGTGTGCAAATTTGCTTTAATCTTCAATAAATGGTAAAATTATGTGTATGCCGAACAATTGTTTTGAAATAAATATCCTTATAACTAAAATAAAAACATTTCCTCCAACACAAGAGACAACAAAGGCTGAACTTCAGGTTTTAGTTGGCGTGAAGTCTGTGTCTCCCACAGAGAGAATCACAGAGATTGCCTCCCATTAATGTAGAGGTCTTGTGCACCTGATCAAAGTAGCTTCCATGTTGTTCTCTGTTCTGGTGCACAGTGCTTGGAACCCTCTGCAGGAGTTCCAATTCTGCTGGGCTATCTTCGTTTTCTTTGGACCACTGCTCCTGACACGAAGGTCTTTGATAATCCTCCAAAGCTTGTTTTTAACCTGGAACTCTCGTACAGGTTAATGCTTTGGGCTTCCATGGCTTTAGCAACAAGAATCTCAGTGGAAGAAAGCACTGTGGAGCCTCACACTTGTCGCTGTTGCTACTGTTGACTTTTTTATTTAAGTATTTTCTGTTTAGACTTTCATGCATAACTACTGTATCATATAAGTACAGCCTGCTGAGTCCATTTACTGATGCTTCTATATGTGTATGTGTTTAGGGCTGATGGTTTGGGATTGGATAACTTATCAAAGGTCTTGTTCCTAGAGGAGACTAATTCTTCCTTTCAATAGCCATTAATTATTATTTTTTTAGCTCTTCATCTATGGGTAGAGTTGTAGTGGTGTGAATGAGAATGACCCCCATAGGCTCATATATTTGAATGCTTGGTCCCAGTTGGTGGAGCTGTTTGGGAAGGGTTTGGAGGTGTGGCCTTGTTGGAGGAAGCATCACTGGAGAAGGGCTTTGAGGTTTCAAAAGTCCATGCCATTCCCAGTTAGTGAGCTCTCTCTCTCTCTCTCTCTCTCTCTCTCTCTCTCTCTCTCTCTCTCGGCTTTGTGCTTGTGGCTCAGTAAATAAGCTTTCAGATACTGCTCCAGTGTCATACCTGCCTGCCCCCTACCATGATGGTCACAAACTCTAACCCTGTGAAACTGATGAAACTATAAGACCCCAATAAACTGTTTTCTTTCTGTAAGTTGCCTTGGTCATGGTGTCATCACAGCAACAGAAAAGTAACTAAGACATAAGTCTTGGAAGATTTCCTCCAATCACACTGCAATGCTAACTGGTGCTGTCACTTTGCTGGTTTTGTTTAGGAAACCATATTCTTACCATTTCATGGGTTCGGCTTCCCTATCATATTAGAAGACACTATCTCTCAGCAGATGCCCTGGTCCTCTGGCTCTTACAATATTTCTACCCTCCTCTTCCAGGATGTTCCCTGATTTGAGTTCCTGCATTTTGATCGTTATACATTTCTGTGATGGTCCACATCTGCTGCAAAGAGAAGCCTATCCAATGAAGGGTGAAAGTTACACTTCCCTGTGGGTATAAGGCTAAGCACTTTTAAATTAGGAAAGTGATAGTAATAAGTTCTCTTAGGGGCTATGATGTCACCAACCATGGACAGTTGGCTGGGTTTATAGTACCCGGCATGAATTCCCTCCTATTGATCAAGACTCAAGTCCAATTAGATAGTCATTGGTTACTTCTAAGATAGAAGTGCCATTTTTGCACCTTTGAAGACATCTTGCTATGCTGGTCATTGTTGTGGTGCAGGCTTTACAGCTGGGTCAGACTGGTTGATTTCTCCATTGGCAGCTTACATAGCACCTTTGAATACTATGAAAGTCAGTCTTCAAGGAGGAGGCTTCCAGGTTAATTCTAGCTCTAGTCCTCCAAGCCCTATGTCTGAAGTCTGTTTTGTCTTCAGTAATATGGTCTTACCTCCAAGTTCTTGGAGGCAACCAAGAACAATGGCAACAGCCTACATCACGTTGGAAGTACCTTTGACCCTCTGTAGTTGATAGTTTTTACGTTTTTTTAAGGTGCATTCATTTTAATTTTATGTGAATAGGTGTTTTGGCCTGCATATATTTCTGTGTACCACATGTATGCAGTGTCTAGGGAGGCCTCATATCCCCTGGAACAAGAGTTACAGGCCATTGTAAGCCTCCATGTGGGTGCTGGGAAATGAACCCAGGTCCTCTGCAAGAGCAATACGTGTTCTTTACCACTGAACCATCTCTCCAGCATATGGCTTTTTAACATAAGATCTCACTCTGTACCCAAGCTGGCCCGGAACTTACTACACATCCTAGGCTGTCCTTGAATTATTGCTTCTCCCGCCTCTGCCTTCCAAGTGACAAGATTGTAGAAGTGAGCCACCATAAATCAAATGGAATCTACACTTCATAGAGGATCTCAGTGATATCATAAGGACACATTTTTCCCCATCTTACCTTCAGTAATGTCACAAGTAGCTTCCACCGTATTAAACATCATACCTTCATATGTCCCAAGTCCCATATCAAAGAAAATACTCAGAAAAATGTTTTCTCCATCTCTCTTTTTACGGTAAAGAAATTTATTTCCTAATATTTTTATTGGAATGCTCTTGGTTATGTTACCATCACAGACCAATAGTAGAAAATATAAATTTATGAATGAATTGCCATAACTAGCTTAAATAAACTTTGATTCTTTCTTGCCACTAAGCTATCTTTCCCAAGATCAAGAAAGAGCCTTCTGATATCCGAACAAAACCAAATCCTAGTAACACAGAGGAATTGAGAGAGCTGGTGTTTACTTAACTTTCTGTACTTGCCAAGGGGAGTCCACCATTCTCACATTCTCTGAAGGGACTGCTAGGAGACTTGGCTTCTGTCTACTAGACTGTATTAATTTTTTTGCATAACTCTGATCATAATACCTGACAGTAACAACTGCTGTAGAATATTTAACTACGTAAAGATGTTTTGAATTTGCTTATGCTGCAGAATATTACTTTAACTGTGTGAAGGTGTGTTACTTTGTTTCTTTGCTTTTGTTAATGATGTAAAGATGTGTCACATTTGGTTATGCTGCGTTTGTTTAATTATGTAAAGATGTGTTGCATCTGTCTCACCTTGCCTGCCTAAGACATCTGTTTGGTCTAATAAAAATTTGAATGGTCAATAGCTAGCCAGGAGAGGGATAGGCAGGGTAGGCAGGCAGAGAAAATAAGTAGGAGGAGAAATCTAGGCTAAGTGAAAACAAAAAGAGGAGAGAGAGAGGGACGCACCCAGGGCCAGCCACCCCGGCCACGGAGGCAGCAGGAAAGTAGGACACACAGAAGGAAAGAAAGTAAAAAGCCCTGAGGCAAAGTGTAGATAAAGAGAAACAGTTTAAATTAAAAACTAAGCTAAGGCCAGTATTCAAAGCTAATAATAAGTCTCTGTGTCATGATTTGGGAGCTGGATGGTGCCCCAAAAGAAAGCCTGGGACAAACAACTTAAGGACAAAAAGATTTAGTTTGATCTATAGCTTCAAAAGATTTCAGTCTGTCATAGCTGAGAAGGCATGGTGGATTCTGTGGTGGTGGAAACACTTGGCAATGGACCAGGAAGCAGTCAATGAGGACAGAACGAGGGGCTGAGCTATAATCTTTTAAGGCTTCCCTAAGACCTCTTTCTGGTAAAGCAAAGGACACGGTCAACAAGACAAAACATCAGCTTACAGAATGGGAAGAGATCTTCACCAACCCCACATCAGACAGAGGACTGATCTCCAAAATATACACAAAATATATACAAAGAACTCAAGAAATTGGTCATCAAAAGAACAAATAATCCAATAAAAAAATGGAGTACAGACCTAAAGAGAGAACTCTCAACAAAGGAATCTAAAATGGCTGAAAGACACTGAAGGAAGTGTTCAACATCCTTAGTCATCAGAGAAATGCAAATCAAAACAACTCTGAGATTCCATCTCACACCTGTAAGAACAGCCAAGATCAAAAACACTGATGACAACTTATGCTGGAGAGGTTGTGGGGTAAAGGGAACATTCCTGCATTGCTGGTGGGAATGCAAGCTGGTACAGCCTCTTTGGATGTCAGTGTGGCAATTTCTCAGAAAATTAGGAAACAGCCTACCTCAAGACCCAGCAATACCATTTTTGGGTATATACCCAAAGGATGCTCAACCAAAGGACATGTGCTCAACTATGTTCATAGCAGCATTGTTTATAATACCCAGAATCTGGAAACAACCTAAATGCCCCTCAACCGAAGAATGGATAAGGAAAATGTGGTACATTTACACAATAGAGTGCTACACAGCAGAAAAAAAAATAACGACATCTTAAATTTTGCAGGCAAATGGATGGAGCTAGAAAACATCATATTGAGTGAGGTAACCCAGACCCAGAAAGACAAATATCATATGTACTGACTCATAAGTGACTTTTAGACAAGAAGCAAAGAAAACCAGCTTACAAAACACAATCCCAGAGAACCTAGACAACAAAGAGGACCCTAAGAGGGACATACATAGATCTAATCTACATGGGAAATAGAAAAAGACAAGATCTCCTAAGTAAACTGGGAGCATGGGAACCATGGGAGAGGGCTGAAGGGGAGGGGAGGAGAAGGGAGGGGAGCAGAGAAAAATGTATAGCTCAATAAAATCAACAAAAAAAATTTTAAAAAGATAAAAAATATAAACAAAAAAAATAAAAAAGACCTTCTGCCATCTGGGTCCCACCTCCTTAAGGTCTCAGAGCCTCCCAAAATAGCACCACCACTAGGGAACAAGTAGTGATAGCATGAGCCCATGCTGGATGCTGGCATGAGCCCATGGAGGATGCTGATTTTACCCTTGGTCCCCAAAGTCTCACGGCTATTTCTTAATGTGAGATGCATTGAGTACAACTTTAAGAGTCCTCCACAGTCTTAGTAGCCCCGTACTGTTGAAATGGCCATGTCCAAGTCTTCTGAGGCTCAAGATAATCTCTTTGCTGTGAGCCCTTGTAAAGTGACAAATAAAAGTTACCTGCTTCCAAAATAAAATGGCACAGAGCAAACATTTTCAACTTAAAAGGGAGAAACAATGAAAGCAAGAAAATGAATAAAAGCAAAGCTCAAACCAGTAGATCCAATATATTACCTTTCTCTTTCTCTTGGGCTAGCACAGTTTTTGCCTGCAGGCTTCCCTCACAAATGACCCATATTCCTGGCATTGCCAACATCCTGCCATCTACATTACAGCTTTGGCTTGACACTCTCCGTTTCTTTCTTTTTTTTCTTCCTTCCTTCTGTTCCCTGCCAGAGTCTAATTCTGCTGCATGGTTCCTGACTACAGGCTTTCCTTAAGTTTGGGTACAAGCAAGCTTCCGTGACACCAATTCATGCACTGTACGTAACTACATAACCAGTACCATAACGAATGAACAGCAGGTTCTGCTGCCAGCTCAAGCAATGTGCGGGCCCCCTTGAGCTGCAGCTGCAGCTGCCTCTGAGTCCTTGTGAAGCTGAGCCCAGGAAAGTACTCTGCCAGGTGGGCTGCTTCAGCAAGAAATGAGCTCTCTCTTCTCAAGTCTGTGGAGTGCTTTTACAGATTTATACCTTGGGGCCTTGCCAAATCCAAAACTGCCCTCAAGACATATTTCCTGTTCTCCTAGGGCAAGTAGTTTGGCTTCTGTATTTAGTTTGCTTTTTATAGCTGTGATAAATACTTTTTTTAAAAAAAAAAAAAAAGCAACTTAGGAAAGGGGTTTATTTGGCTTGCATATCTAGATCGCAGTCCATCCCTGAGGGAAGTCAGGGCAGGGACTCAAGGCAGGACCCTTGAGGCAAGAATGAAAAGCAGAGGCCACGGAGTGCTGCTTACTCCCTTGCTTCCTATGTTTCCACCAGCCTGCTTTCTTGTCTGGTCCAGGACCACCTGCTGAAGAGGAGTCCCGCCTGCAGTGGGATAAACACTCCTGTGTCAATTATTCATCAAGAAAATGCCCCCACGGACTCACCCATTGGCCAGTCTGATGGAAGGAATTCTGCAAATGAGGGTCCCTCTTCCTGGATGACCCTTGTCTCAAAGTTGACAAAAATGAAATAGCACAGCTTTGTTTTAATTACACTAACAACTTTAATGGGTAGGGCTTCTGTGCTTTGAACACCCAGGTCAAATTGCACATTTTTTGGTGTCTTTCTGCTCTACTTTTTGCTCCCAATTCTCGCTGTAAAGCTCAAAAGCGCCAGCAGTCATCATACAGCAGTCAAACTGCTACGCTGTCTTGAAATTTTCCTCATCAAATTAATCAGCTCATTACTTCGGATTTGAAACTTACTCAAATCTTCAGGACATAGTCCAAACGTAGACAAATTCTATCTCAGAACGTTATATGAAGATAATCTGGCCCGATTTCCATTGAATTCTTATTTTAACCTGAAGCTTCCTGAGTGTGATTTTCACTATCCATATGCGTCGGCATTCTCGTCTCCAAATTCCTACCAAATCACCCTGCAAACATCCTTCCTACATTTCAGGGCTTCACCAACACACATCTTCAGACTTTTCCATCTTCCTTCTACAAACCAGTTCCAAGGGCCTAAGGAACACATGCTCAGATTTAGCCAAAACGATAACCCTACTCCTGGCATCAACTTTCTGTATTAGTTATATCTGCATCATTTAAATCACTATATCTGATAGAAAAATACTTAAGAAACAAAAGATTTATCTTGCTTCAGGATTTCCCAACCATTATGGCAGGAATTGCATGGGATAGTGGGTCACTCGACAACATTAACATCATGCGGCATATGCTGGCCACATGATGGTGGATCAGGAAGCTGAGAGGGCATCGGAAACAGGGTTATAACCTTCAGTGGCCTGCCCTAAATGGCCTACTTATACCAATTAGGCTGTGCCTCACAAAGTTCCATAGTCTCCCCAAATAACACCTGGCGGCTGAAAAATATGCACTCAAAACATAGGATTATGGGGTGAATTTTCAGATCCAACCATAACAATGATTCGAACTATATCCTCTGGTAAGGTTAAAGAGAATATACAACACGCAACCCCATCCTCTTCATGGCAACTTGTATCCCATAATCTCTCAAATTATAAACATGAGACCAAAAACTGTTCTCCTTACCTTCTTATCTCTCCCCCTTACAGACACAAAAGTAGAAGAATAAACTTCAATTTCTCATTCATGATAGATTCTGTCCAGCAAATGCCTTTATTCTTTTATCTTTATTTTTCAGGTGCCTCAAAGACCACTAACTAAGAGATGTTGGCTCTTTCCCCTTACATATCATTTACCTGGCAGGCAGGCAATACAGAATTGTATCATAGACCTAAGGACATCTGTTAGTAAACAGTAAAAATTACAATCATCTTATTTATATGTCAACCTGAATGTGCTCTAAGATTCATAATTAACCAGCACATAGACTTTATAGGCACCAATTCCATGCTGTAGATTTTTTCCTTCCTATAAGACAATAAAATACATAAGCTACTAGCAAAAGTTTGTTGTTTGTTTGTTTGCTTTTGAGACAAGGAGAGTTCCACCTGTTTTGGCCTCCTGAGTTCTGGTATTAAAGGTGTGTGCCACCATGCTTAGCTAGCAAAAGCTTTAGTACTTCATAGATAGACTAATTATTTCTGTCAGTCAGCTTCATAGTACACATACAAAATAGATTATGTTCCCACAGAAGTGGGTAGCAGTGATCCTGTCTCCATGCATGCTCAAACTCCACACTCCAGTGAACTCTTCCCCTTTACATCCCTGTCCCCACCCAGTCACATCACTCCTGTCTCCACCTCCCTAGTGCTGGGACACTGAGATTAAAGGTGTGAGCCACCACCACCTGGATCTGTTTCTGGATTGATCTTCTGTAACCCGGGGTAGCCTTGAACTCACAGAGATCTGTCTGCCTCTGTCTCCCAAGTCCTGGAATTAAAGGTGTGTGCCACCACACCCCAGCCTGTATGGCTGACTAGTGTGACTGCTTTGCCCTCGGATCTTCAGGCAAGCTTTATTTATTAAAACACAAATAATATACCACTACAATGGGCTGTAGAGGGGAGCTACCAAACCACAGATGCGTGGTTCTCAACCTTGGTCATAGAAGATTCTTTTTGTAGTGGAAAGCAGTTCATACAAAGACTTATAACTCATGAGAGTGTTAAGAATGACTGTTGTAACTCCCAGACCTGCCCAGACCTGAGCACAACTAACCCCATTTTCAAAGTACTATTTAGGCCATTAAAACTTGAATGTAGACATCACCAGCAGCCAAAATGAAAACAAAGACCTAATCCATCAAAGTTCATAGTTCTGGGAAAGTCCCTAAATGTACTAACCTTGCTTTTTGGTTTCTGTAGTTCAGCTTCTGGCTAATTGTTCTTCTTAACTGAAGTATCCCGACCCAGGATATGGTTTCTGTGCTTAAAAGCTCACCCTGGGAAAAATCTCTGGGATATACTGGGATCCTGAACACCCAGTGTAGTCACAGGACAGCTGATACTTTCTATTGACTTAAACCCATGCCTGAACAGTCTTCTCTGGTGGATACCTCACACTCTCCTTGAGATCCCCACAGACAAGATCTCAAGACACTGGGGATCTCAGATCAGCTTGGAGAAGGAAGAGTGTGGTGGTCAAGGAGTTCCTAGGGTCTGTGCAACCTGAGACATTCCAGATCCCCCAGAACTCTCTTTGATCAATGTCTGCCTAATGCTTCAGAGGAGTCTGACACCTCCTCCCCAAAATGAAACAAATTAGAAAGTTGCCTAGTCTGTCACCTCTACAGGTAAGTCTGGTTAGTTTGGGACACATAAAAGAGGTCAGATGTAGCCACTGGTTCAGTGTCCGCTAACAGTGTGAGACACTGCTGGATTCCCCTGTCTGTTCAGCTGTATGAATGTGTGGTAGTCACTGCTGGTTATCCTCTCTCTCTCTCTCTCTCTCTCTCTCTCTCTCTCTCTCTCTCTCTCTCTCTCTGTGTGTGTGTGTGTGTGTGTGTGTGTGTGTATGCGCGCGCGTGTGTGTGTGTTTCCATCAGTTTTGTTTGTATTGACCAGTGGCTTTCTTTAGAATGAGATCCCCCTGGCTTAAGACTAGTGCCATCTTGTTTGGGATCTGAATTCTTTTGGCTCTGTCAGGTCATCCAGGGAAACCTAAAAAAAAACAAAACAAAACAACAACAAAAAAAACAAAAACAACTTCGATCTGTTCCACTCCTGGAGCTTCACTTCCACTCACAATCAGGGTCAACCAGGGTCTGCCCCATTCCCAGTCCCTATGTGGAGTTGGGGAAGGCCAGACCTCTCATCCAGGGCCCCCTGCCATCTATGCAGAATACACACATGGAGGGAGAAGTAGCTCCCAACTCCAAAGAATAAGAGACAGAAGGAGTTACGAGGTGTGGTTGGGTATTGCTGTTTCTGAATAACAGAGTCTGTGGAAGAAACGAGGCTTCTATACACTAGCACAAAGGGGACACTGAGCCTCAAATCTTAACTGATAGTAAACAAAAGACATATGAGACTTTGCTAACAATTCTGATTTCAGCTATAGCCCTAGTATTTCCAGATGTCTCAAAACCTTTTCATCTGTTTATCAAAAGACAAAAGAAATTTTAACACAAACTTTAGGTCCATGGAAATGTTCTGTGACATACCTATCTGAACAAAAGGACCCTGTAGCCACAGGGTAGCCCACTGAAGAGTTGCATTGGCTACTGCTAATATAATGGGGGGAGGGAGTTAACTCTGGGTCAATATCTTCTATTCACAGCAACCCATGTCATTGAAGCCCTCCTCCGAGAAACACCAGAATACTGGTTGTCTAATGCCTGTGTGACCCTGTACTAGACCGTACTGCTGGTCCAAATCCCTCAAGTCTTATTTAAGAAACCCACCGCCATCAGTCCTGCTACCTCCTTACCTGATGATGACCCAAAGATGCTCACCCACGACTGTCATAAAATGAACTATGAAGCCAGGTACATGGAAAATACAGTAGACACTTTAAAGGAAATGATTTGGGCCAAAGCCAGGTACCTCATTCCAGAAAGCAGAACTCACTGATCTGATCCAGGCTCTCAGACAGGAAGAAGGAAAGTCCATCACCATATACACAGACAGTGTGTGTATGTTATGCTTTTCCTACCACGCATGACTATGGTATGATCTATGGAGTACTATTCAGTGGTAAAAAATAATGACATCTTGAAATTTGCAGACAAATGGATGGATCCAGAAAAAAACATATTGAGTGAGGTAATCCAGACCCAGAAAGACAAATATAGTATGTCCTCACTCATAAGTGGCTTTTAGACATAAAGCAAAGAAAAACCAGTCTACAGTCCACAGCCCCAGAGAACCTAGACAATAAAGAGGACCCTAAGAGAGACATACATGGATATATATAGTAAGGACAAGATCTCCTGAATAAATTGGGAGCATGGAAGTCAAAATGTTAATATTTAAAACATATTTTAACAGCAACAACAAAATAAAGCACCTAAAGAAAAGATCTTTCTGTCTAATATTCTTTTAGCATATTTAGAATATTAAGTGGGGGTATTCCAAAGTTCAAAAGGCATTAACAGCAAATGTTGCATCACTGACAATATCTGGGGTCATAAGAGCAGGACAGCTGGCCCTGACCCTAACCTGGGCAACACAGTAGCGCTGACCCCATTGTCAGGAGTGTGGCTGAGTGGGCTGGGAGAGTGGTACTGCTGACCCCGGTCCCCCCATCTGCCATGTGGTGGCTTGCCTGAGGGAAAGATGCCCTCCCCACCTTGTCCATCGCCACCTTTGACCTATGATAGGTATGTGCTAACCTGAGGGACGTGAAAACAAACAAGTAGGCCCTGCCCCTCATCAGTTGCAGCACTCAGGAGAATGTGTCCTGCACCTCACCTGGGCAACACTGTAGAGCTGGCCCTGGTGGTGTGGGTGCAGGAGAGCCAAGGCCATGAGAGCAGGAGAACTGGCCCACACCTTGCTGCCTGCTGCATTGGGTGAACTAGCTGGGGCAGTGCTGGAGAGCTCACTCTGGTGGTGAGGATAGAGGAAGCTGGTGGGCTGACCAATCCTGCAGTCACCCAGGCCCACCCCAACATCCACCCCATCTATGAGCTGTTGGAGCAAAGGGGCCGAACCTGCAGAATTAAAGCTACAGGATTTCCATGACATAGGGCAATGATAGGATATCAAAGAAGAGTGCCAGTGAGGGTCCAGAATGGATAGTATAGAAAAAACCAGAGGCCTCGCACCAGACCAATGACTCATTGCAATGAACATTTGCAAGTTAAGATGTATGGACTAAAGGATTTAATGTGTGACTCACTGTGTCACACACTATAGCTTTCACAGTGAGATTTTTTTTCTTTTAAATTTTATTAAATTTTATTTTTGGAGGGAGGTTGCAAGGGCAGAGGACATATATGAAAATATGGGGGATGAATGGGACTGGGATGATGAAATCCACAAAAAAATCAATAAAAAGTTAAAAAAGAAAATATTTTTAGATAAAATAATGTTAAACTGCTGGGTGGTGGTGACACATGCCTTTAATTCCAGCACTTGGGAGGCAGAGGAAGGCAGATCTCAGTGGGTTCAAGGCCAGCCTGGTCTACAAGAGCTAGTTCCAGAACAGTCAGAGCTACACACAGAGAAACCCTGTCTCAACAAAACAAAATAATAATATGTTAAACTTAGATTTGAGATAGAAAGTTGATGGGAGTTGAGTCTTTGAACTAAATCTAAAATCACCAACAATGATCTTATTCATGCAAATGGTCATCAATGCTTAATTACATTGATAAAAAAGTAACTAGTAAGGACATTTATAAATAGATAAAGCTTTAATGTGAACTATATTCCATAATATTAATCAGTGCTACATTTCCAACATGTGATGATGGCATTACGCTCATGTCCTTCTCCTTGGAAGACATATGTTCTTACAAAGGTTCTTACATCTGTCACTTGTTTCCACGTGGTTCAGCAAACAAATTATTTTATATAGATGTCAAAAGCAAAACATAAATGGAAACTCATTATACTTTTACTTGATATTTCAAACTTAAAATGTTTGGGGAGCTGCCTAAGGACCACAGGAAACTTCCAGCATGGACAGTAATATCATTTGTGTAAAATTTGCCCCCCAAAGGTTCAAAATGAACGTTGGTCACAGCACAGCAGTATTGAGAGCTGAGGGAATCTTTAAGAGGTGGGTCCTAGTGTGTGGAGATTAAAGCTTTGTGGAAGACTGACATTTTTCTTGCAGGAATGTGGTCTCACTCTCAGAAGGCCCCACAAGTTGTCCTGCATGAGTCTGGCACTGCCCCTCATCTCTCCCAGATGTACTACTCACCACTCTTGCTTGTACTCCTCCCCTAGAATGATGTCACTTGCCATGTGGCCTTGATGAGAGCCAGGCAGATGCCAGAATCATCCTCTTGAACCTCTAGTACTACGAACCAAAAAATTATTGTTTCTTCACAGTTTACCCAAAGTACTTCAGTACTTTGATCAGCAACATAAAACTGGCCAAAAGAGATGAAGGCTCCCAAAACTGCTCATATGGTATCACTACTGTCTATGCCACTGTCACTGCCTTCCCCAATAAGTCAATCTTAGCAAAAGGTCCAACTGAGTACAACGTCCCCAGAAATGGTCACCTCTGGGTGTACCATCATCTGAAAGTAAGAGCAGGGCACAGGAGGGAGTTGGAAGCTAGGGGTTGGGGACTTCCACCCAGTCTCATTGTGAAACAGACAGGTGGCCTTTCACCCTTAAAATACATCAGCCAGGGGAAAAAGAGGTGAACAAGTCCATTGAACCTCAAGCTACAGAATGTCAACACA
This sequence comes from Ondatra zibethicus, assembly GCA_004026605.1. Taxonomy (NCBI): domain Eukaryota; kingdom Metazoa; phylum Chordata; class Mammalia; order Rodentia; family Cricetidae; genus Ondatra; species Ondatra zibethicus. The sequence goes on from PVIU01002422.1 coordinate 135,271, forward strand.
ACTCTAGATAAGAGATAAGAAAAATAAGGGAAATGTTAGATAAATAAGATCTGCCTTTCTATTTCTCCATGTCATCTGCATTTGTGGGGCTATGATATATTTGAGAGATCCCAGAATTTGAATTAACTGAAGTTGTTCTATTACCTTGCTGATATAGTAAATGTGATTCAATCATTCCAATCGTGTTCTTTAATCACATGGAGAAATATTTAACACATTCCAAATTCAGTTAAGGTCTTTTAGATATCTCCAGTTTGTGTCAATAGCACTGGTCGGCGTTGTGGATGTGCATAAACAAAATGAGGAAATACTACTGAACTGTACTCACTACAGTCTAGTTTATCAGCACAGTGATCTCTCCAGGTCCAATAGAGGCTCAGGGTGGCGAGATTTAAACATTAAACACTCAATGTAAATTGTTCCTTCGGTGTAGGGAGGTGAAGGTGTATTTTGTGATTCTAACTGGGATTAGAAAATTTAGTCATCATCTTTATAGAGGGATAACTGAGATTTTTTGAGGTATTTGTATCTGGGGTAAGAATCTTATCTAGCATGGGACAGAATTTGAAATCCATCTCTTCCTTTAGGAGTCTTTTCTGTGGAAACAGAAAAGCAAAGACTATCAGGAAGGGTTCAAACTCTAGAGTCACATAAACATGAATTTGACTCCTAATTATTGCACTTAGCAGCTTGTGGCCTTGGATGATTTGCTCAAAGTTTTTAACGCTTGGTTTTTCTCGTCTGTGTGACTTTCTGTTAAAGTAAATTATTTTAAGAAAGTTAAAAGTCATTTACATGTCAATCAGCCAGTACCAAAAATGCTTTTCAGTGTATCTGGAGGGAATTTCTATCTCTGCTTCTCTTTGCATAGGATTCAGAAATTTCTTTATTTAACAGAGGTTGCTGTTCATTGAGTATTACTCTGCCAGGTGCCAAGGACATTCTACAACAACATCTCATTTAATAACCCACATGAGAGTTCATTATAGAAAGTCATTTCTGTGTCTAAATTGGTCAATACAAACTTTTCATCTCACTGCCCCTTTTTCTTTATCTTTGGGATCTTTTCCGGGTTAATGCAGTGCCCAATGGGACACTAACAATGGAAATTTTCAAGTTAGCCTTTTTCCAGAATTTAAACTTAATTGATATTTACAAAATGTCAAGGTCGTGCTTTTTGCAGTGTAGACACGAGACACAGAAGTGAGTCAATATTTCCCCCAAGCCTTGCACTAAAGCAGGCCTCCAACCTCATAAGACAAACTGAAGAGAAACACTGCATGTGGAATGTGCAGGCAGCTACAGCGGGGACAAAGTACAAAAATCTGGGGACCCTTTTAGATGCAATCTTTAATGATATGCTTTTAACACTTCACACTGTTCTTTAATTTAATTGTTTTCCAGAACAATAGAAACTCAGCTGGTGGGCACCAGAGCTGTACCATAGTTTCCACAGTGCTACTGGATTGACCTGCAAGGAGACCCTCATGGAAGATATTCTGGGGGAAGTTGGGTCACAGCAGGAAACAGTAATCTTTCTGAGGGCCATTCTAATCCCATGCATCTATTCAGAAACTCTCCCACATGTCAGTTCCTATGAGATGTAAGAAATATAATGGGTCAGAGAAGCACTTGGAAACAGAATACCCGAGTTTGCAGCTCACTTTTATCACTTGTTAGTATAACCTTCAACAGGAATCTGGAGGCAGGAGCTGATGCAGAGACCATGGAGGGGGGCTGCTTACTGGCTTGCTCCCCTGACTTGCTCAGCCTGCTTTCTCATAGAATCCAGGACCACCAGTCCAGGGATGGCACCACCCACAAACAGCTGGACCCTCCCCCAATCAACAACTAATTAAGAAAATGCTTTATAGGCTTTCCTACAGCCCAGTTTTATGGAGTCATTCCTAAATTGAGGTTCTCTCCCCTCAGATGACTTTAGCTTGTGAAAGCTGAGGTAAAACTATCCAGGGCTGCCTCTTACAGGAGATGGAAACAAATGTTGAGACTCACACCTGGATAATGTGTAGTCCTGACACACAGTCCTAACTGCGATGTTTGCATTGAACTCCTCCCCACACAGCACAGGAAGCTGTGTGGAAGAGGAGGCAGAAAAAGTGTAAGAGTCAGAAGGGATGAACGACTCTCAGGAAGCAGTGGCTTCCAGGCACAACAGGACAGACACCCATATGCACTGACAGAGACTGTGGCAGCATGGACAGGCCGTACAGGCCTGAGCCTGATGGGTCCCAGAACTGAGGGGAAGTGGACACAAGCCCCCATCCCTAACCTAAAGTTATCTCCCAAAGGAAAAGTTAGTTTTCTCTAACGGAGTCTCACTGGGTATACAAACCATACGTAAGAGCAAGCCTCAAGCCCAGCAGAAGATGGCAACACAAAGTGAACTCAGTGATAGTTTTTGAGGCTTTTTCTCATGTTTAGTCTGGGCATTTTTCTCTTTACAGGTCTTCTGCTTATATATTATAGTTTTTGGGTTTGTTTTTTATGGGTTTTCTAGGTGTGCAAATGTGTCTTTTCTACATCTGTATGTGCTTCTTGTGATTTTTCTTTGACTCTTTTTGTGTATTTTTTTTCTATTTAGATTGTTTTTGTTTTTATTACATCTAATTTTATTTCTTTTTTAGATACCTGTTTGTTTTTTAATGAGAGAGAGCAATAAGGGATATGAATTTGGGTGGGTGGGAAGGTCAGAAAGATCTGGTAGGAGTTGAGGGAAGGAAAACCACAATCAGAATATATTATATGAAAAAAATCTATTTTTAATTTTTTTTAAAAAAAGGATATTTGGGATGCCAGCAAACGTGGGAAGGGACATGGGAATGCCTGTAGCCTTCCACAGCTTCTAGAGAAGAGTTAGGGAAATGATGTTCCTGTACCCCAAACATCTTTTTGAAGACAGATAATATTTTTGTGCTTTATATAGGCTTGAGTGTGCTGCCTCAAGGCTTGAGTGAAGCAGGCTTCCCTGCTGATCTGTAAGCTCATAACTCTTTTTCAGAGGAGTTGTGATGAGAACAGTGATCCTTGTCTTGCAAACTGCTGGTTTTCTGTCTCAGTTCTTCCAGCATTAATCAGGGGAGGCAACTTGGCCAATGTCTCACAATTACATTACAGTTCCAAGCCTTTTAAGTTATTTTCATCTTTGTCTTAATTACATCCCAGTCTCACAGAGTCAGGAATTCTTTTTGAACCCAAAGATCAGGAACACCTAATGCATAATTAGCTCTCCTCGGTCCAAATGGCAAGTTCTGTCACCATGTAACTGTACAAATGCAACAGGTTGCTTAAACTCACCCCTCAACTTCCTATCTACAAATCATATGTTGGTAAAAAATATGACATAAAAATATATAAGTAGATAAAAGGTGCTTGTTAGATTATTGTTCATTGCTTAGAATTATTGCTAGTTGAATGAACTGGGTAATACTTTTATCAGTCGGCATCCAATTAAAAGGTGGAACTCATATATTTTTAACAAAAAGAATTTAACATGAGAGGATGGTGAGGTGGCCCAGAACTGCCAGCTTACTAACTGAAAGGAAAAAAAAAATTCTAAGCCATCACAACACAACAACTTCAGGAAGAAGACAAAAGGGATAAGTGGAAATAATTAGAAGCTTGGACGAATGGCCTACAGGTCTGGAAGGCAGAGTTCTGAGACACAGGCCCCAGCTGACTCTACTGCTGTCTTTTTGGAAATGCAGTAGAGTTGGCTTTAAAACTGGTAAAACTGCAAACAGAACTGAGCTGCTTCTGGGATGAACTTTCTCTGCCAGAGGGAAGTAACAACATCAGTGGATGAAACAAGAAACCAAACAGAAGGAAATGAAAATTCACGGGGACAAGCAAATCATTACTTTCTCAGCTAGCCCTGCAATCTCCAACCGAAGCCTTGGAGTAACAGCCTAAATGGCTGGGGTGTTTGTCAATGGTAGAAGGCTTGCTGAGCATCTGGAGAGCTCTGGACTCTACTGCCAGCATCACAAAAAAAGCAGAGGCTGATAGGACGGGAATGGAGGAAAAGTGGTTTCCTCATCGTCCCACCCCTGCACCACAAAGCTAAGTATAGAGGCGACAGCAATGTATAGTACTCAATGATCTTACGTCGTTTCTAATAATCACCAACATCACGACTACCGTTTTACAGCTAGTTTGAATTCAGTGTAGTAAGAAATTTAAACAATTTATCAGACACACCGGAAACTCTTAGCCGCACCAGTGTCTGACGGGCTGGCCCTCCCCAACCTGCAGGGTGTCTGCTAACTGACTGCACTGTACCCTCAGATGCCATCTAGAAAAGGATAATGTGTATGTGCAGCGTGTGTGCCGTGTGAAAACAAAGCAACTGATAATTTACTGCCAAGCTCGATGACCGGCATTCATGTGGTCACTCCTACAAAAGGGCCCACTGCTGCTGCTTCAGTGGTCCCGGCCGCAGCTACCACACACACCCTGCACATCCCCCTTAAAGCGCTCTGCTAGTGAACTGCCTGTGGGAGAGCACTGCGAACGAGCTGTTGTCGCTGCTGGATGCCACCCCGGGGGGCCACAGCCACACGATGAGTCAGAACTAACTTTTCGGCCAGTGAGCTGCACACATGAGCAGCAGTGGACCAAACATGGAGAGCAGACGAGAGCAGCAAAGCACGAAGGTGTCGAAAGGAGCCCTGGACTGCAAGTCAGACAGAATGACTTCTCTCCCCCGCCATTGCCAAGCTGAACTGTAATGGAGTGCTGGGCTGTGGATCCAGCACTGTGCTAGCTTACGATACTCAGGTGGGAGGCTCAGACACATCCTTTCCGAATACCGATTACAGAAAGCCCTGCCCACGAAGGGTTCTAATCCTGATTCATTAGGAAGAACTGTACCTCACTGGGGTGTGGCACTGGGCTACGGTACTGGCAAAAGCGGCCCTATGCTCACAGAAACGCTCATCTTAAAAGGTACTCTGACTTCACCTGTCTGAAATACTGAGACTAGCGGTCCCGCCCCCCAGAACCTACGGAAACTGATACAAATGGCAGTCTTAGGGAAGGGGGAAAATCATTCCAAGGGGGAAATCACACTAAGAGCATAATACGTGAATTTCATATTACCACCTTTATAAATTTGTCTAACTTTTTATTGTTTTTCTAAATTTCATATTTTATTGCTATTTGCAATTTTGTTTATTAGTCATTAAGCTATTGCGCTTTGACTTCTCTCTCACCGGAAGACTTTCATGACTTTGCTTTTCTACGCCCACATTTCTGCACTTCGACCCCTATTCTTTCCTCCTCGCTCATATTTTACCTACTCCACCTTCCCACTCCTGCTTCACTCACTGCTTAAACACTGATACCTGTACATCTAAAACAATGCCAGGCATGGTAATGACAGTCAGGGCTACACAGAAAAGTCCTGTCTCCAAAACCCAAAATAAATAAATAAATAAATAGATAGATAGATAGATAGATAGATAGATAGATAGATAGGACCTCCAAATTAAAAATCAAAAAAGAAGAGGGAGGCCCAATTGAGATATTTCCCAGATCAGAACTTGAGAAATTATTTCATATATCAACAGAGCATAACAACTAATCCAGAGAATATTCAGTACAACAGACAGAGTACAGAGACTTTTCTGTGGTACATGGAACACTATAAAATTTTACATTTGTCTTAGTTTGTTCTCTATTGTTGTGATAAATACCATGACCAAAAGCAACTTGGGAAGGAAAAGTTTTACTTCATCTTAAAGCTTACAGTTCATCATAAAGAGAAGTCAGGGCGGAAACTCGAGCAAGGAGCCTGGAGGCAGAAACTGAAATGGAAGTCATAGGGGATGATACCCAATACATTTCACATCACAGCTTGCTCAATTTGCTTTCGTATACACCCCAAGACTACCTATCCAGGGCAACACTGCCCACAGTGGGCTAAACCCTCCCACATTGATTGCCAATCAAGAAAATGCTCAAACTGCTTGCCTATGAGCAAATCTGATAGAGGCAATTCCTTGCCTAAAGATGGCTTTAGCTTGTATCAAGTAAAAAACACCCTTATTCTAAGTTCTCGCTCTCTCCTTCAGTTGAACAAGATACCCAAAGGAAAGAAGACCACAAGGAAGAAGGTGGCCCTATTCATAAAGAAATGGGAGGCCAAAAGGGTGGTGAGTTCCCTAAGAAAACGCCTAGAAACTCCAGCACTGGGCAGGACATCCAGCCCAAGAGAAATCTCACACACTTTGTCAAATAGCCCCACTACATTAAGCTGCTGCAGCAAAAGACCATCCTCTATAAACGGCTAATGTACCTCCAACCATTAACCAGTTCACACAGGCCCTGGACTGAGAAAGAACTACCCAGCTGCTTACAACTGCCCACAAGTACAGGTCAGAGACAAAGCAGGAGAAACAAAGGCCTGTGCTGAGAAAAAAAGCTGCAGGTCAAGGGGCCTGCCCAACTACCACATGTCCTTCAAGCAGGAGTCACCACACTGGTGGAGAACAAGGAGGCTCATCTGGTGGTGATTGCCCAGGGCGTAGACCCCACTGAGCTGGTGGTCCTCCTGCCTGACTTGTGCCATCAGGGGAAAGGCCAGACTGGGGTGGTTCGTAGCAAGACATGCACTACTGTGGTCTTCACACAGGTTAACTAGGATGACAAGGGTGCCCTGGCTAAGCTGGTCGAAGTATTAGGACCTATTACAGATACAATGAGTTCTGCCATCACTGGAGGTCAACATCCCGTGTCCTAAATCTGTGACTCATATTGCCAAGTTGGAAAAGTCAAAGGGCAAGGAACTTGCCACTGAACTGGGTTAAATGTCCACTGCTAAGTTTTCTGTACATAAATTTAATTATAAAATTATCTTCAAAAAAAGAAGTTTAAGTTCTCTATAAAATTCCAATATCTCTTTAAAAGTCCAAATCTCTCAACTATGGGCTCCTTCAAAATAAAAAGCACATTAAATATTTTCTTACTTTAAGAAGGAAGAACTAAGGTATAGTTTTTAAAAATCAAAGCAAAGAAATCTAAACTCTAATAGGGTTAATAACTCAGTTTCTGAGATCTGGATCTTTCTTATGATCTTCCATGCTTCAAAAGACTTGGAAAGTTCCAATTCTCCAGCTCTGCTACCCATAGAATACACACTTGTTTCATAGGCTCAGGATAGCCTGCCACTGTCCTTGGTAGTCACCCTGCAGTCCTGGCAGCTACAATATTCTGGGGTCTCCACTACAACCGAGGTTGCACATTTATTAGTTGGCTCTCCTGGTCCCACTTAATGGACTCTAACCCTGTCACACGGTACCAAACTTCAGTTTCTCTCCATAAATCCTTCAATTCTGTAGCTTCCCATATTACCAGAAAGAGTACCACATGGGAGACGCTTACACATTAACAAAGTTCTGTTCCCAGCATAAGCTGCAGCCTTGGCCCCTATGAACCACAATTTCTATGTGCTGACCCTGAGGAAATACTTCACAGAAAATTTTGGCCCAATGATGCTGGTCTCTTGTTAATCACAGTTGATTTTTCAGCCACAGCTAACCAGCATCACTTGTCTATTTCCCCTTCCCAAGGGGAGCTAAATAAATAAATATTGAAAAACATTTAAGTGCTCAACACTTAATGAGCTAAATGAAAATTAAAACTACCTCAAGATTCCATTCACCATAGTCAGAATGACTGTCATCAAGAAAACAAACAGCAACAAATGCCTATAAGCATATGGGGAAAGAGAAACCTTTATTCTCTGTTGTTAGGAATATACCTGGGCAGTTACGATAGAAACTGACATGAGGTTTTTCTCAAAAAGTTAAGAAGAGAATTACCTTGTGGTATGAATGTGCCTCCTTTGGGTATGTGCCTAAGAGTGGTATTGCTGGGACCTGAGGTAGACTGATTCCCAATTTTCTGAGAAACTGCCATACTGATTTTTAAAGTGGCTGTACAAGTTTGCATTCCCACCAGCAATGAAGGAGTGTTTCCCTTTACTCCACATCCTCTGGAGCTTAAGTTATCATTGGTGTTTTTGATCTTATCCACTCTGACTGGTGCAAGATGTTATCTCAGCGTCATTTCCCTGATGGCTAAGGATGTTGAACATTTCCTTAAGTGTCTTTCAGCCATTTGAGATTCTTCTTTTGAGAATTCTCTGTTTAGATCTGTGCCCCGTTTTTTTTTTTATTGGATTATTTGGTAGTTTGGTGTCTGGTTTCTTGAGCTCTTTATGTATTTTGGAGCTCATTCCTCTGTCCAATGTAGAGTTAATGAAGATCTTTTCCTATTCAATAGGCTGTTGTTTCATCTTAATGGCTGTTTCCTTTGCCTTATAGAAGCTTCTCAGTTTCAGGATCCCATTTACTAATTGTTGCTCTCAGTGTCTGTGCTACTGCTGTTATATTTACCAAGTGTCTCCTGTGTCCATGCGTTAAGGCTACTTCCCACTTTGTGGCTGGATTTATGTGGAGGTCTTTGATCCATTTGGACTTAAGTTTTGTACATGGGGATAAATATGAATCTATTTGCATTCTTTTACATGTTGACATCTTATTATGCCAGCACCATTTGTTGAAGATACTTTCTTTTTTCCATTATATAATTTTAGCTCATAGAACCTTCAATCAGCAACTGATGGAAGCAGATACAGAGATCTAAAGCACCGGGCCCAAGTACCTGAGACCAGCCCAAGAAAGGGAGGTGGGATAATATGAGTAAAGGGATCAACACCATGATGGTGATATTCACAGGAACAGCTGACCTGAGCTGGTTAGAGCTCACTGACTCTGGACTGATAGGCAAACCTGCATAGAACCAAATTAGGCCGACGGAATGTGGGGGTCAGTTGTGAGGCTTGGGCAGTCTATGGGGCCACTGGCAGTGGGACCAGAATTTATCCCCAGTGCTTGAACTGGCATCTAGGAGCACATTCTTTTTGGAGGGACACCTTTTTCAGCCTAGATATAGGGGGAGGGCCTTAGTCATACTTCAAAGTGAAGTGTCGGACTTTGTTGAATCCCTATGGGAAGGCTTACCCTTTCTGAGGAGTGGATGGGGGAGTGGGATCAGGGGAAGGAAAAGGAAACGGGAGGAGGGGAGGGTGTGGGAATGGGGATAACTATGTGTAATGAGAAAAGATTGTATTTAAAAATTCTTAATAAAAAAGAATAGAATTGTAATGGTGCCCAGCTAAAGTACTTCTGTGCACATGCCCAGAGGACTCTACATCACACCACAGACATACTTGTACATCCATACTTAATGTTTCTCCACAGACAATAGCTAAAACCCAGAATCTGCTTGACCTCAATGTTCATCAATAGAGGACAGATCATGAGAATGTTGTACATATTGTTGACAGCTGGACTGATGACCAATACTTTCCCTGAGGTCCTGATGGAAAGATAAAGAACACAGGAATATACTTAGCAGAGTCTGTGATGCCTGGGGCCAGGCTGGCCTTGGGGCAGCTATAGGTTCAGATCCTGAGAATGTAACTTTTCCCTCCCTATGGGGCTGTGGTTATCAGTCCCAAGGCCATTGAGTGCTTGGTCTGACGCTCTTGAGATACCCGGTGTTCTTGTGTTACATTGTTTGATTGGCTTCTCTCTGACTTAGTCCCATTACATGACGGTTTCTGCTGACATAGCCCCATGTCGCCCTGGAAACAGTATATAAGGTGCTGTGCTTCTCAATCAGCTTACTTGGCGTAAGATATATGCATACTTACTATTTTCTTTATCTCAGATTCCCTGGAACTTCCTTCTCACTGAAGAATCACCTGCTGATCCAGGTCACACACAAACTACAGAATTTTACTAAGCCGTAAAGAAAACTGAAATTATGAAATTTCTAGAAAAAATGAATGCCTTTTGAATTTATATTAAATAAAGTAACCCTGAATCAGAAAGACAGCTAGTATCCTACATGTGGATACTAGCTTCTGACGTGTGCGTACATGCCATATGCATGTGTACACATGTGTATGTACGTATGTAGCGTGGGGGGGTGTCTGTGGTACAGGTAGTGAAACTAGAATTGGCAGGAGGATGCTGGGATGGAGAAAGGAGGTGCTGAGGAATGAGAGATGGGAATCAAGCACGTGACTGAAAACAGCAGAAACACTGCTAGAGTGGAGGAGTACAAGGCAGAGCATGGCAGTTGGGAGAAGAGGACAGGGCAACAAAGACAAATTGTGCTTGGAACGACATGATGAAACCTAGTATTTTGTTCACAAATTGTGATATTTAACCTTGTCAGCATGATGGGATTCGGACTCACCAGGGAAACAAATCTCTGGCCATATTTGTAAAGGATTACCTGGATGAGGACAATGGAAGTGGGGAGATAAATCCTAAATGTGGCAGTACAGTCCATGGCCTGGGTCACAGACTAAATCAGAAGAGAAAGCAAACTGAACGTAAACATTGGTCTCACTTAAGACCAGCCGCCTCAGGCCCTCTGCCACCGTGACTTCCCCACCATGGCAGACTGTGGACCTGCCATGTGGAAACATAAGCCCTTGCTTCTCTAAAATGTTCAGGCCATGTGTTTTATCATAGCTATGAGAAGAGTAACAAATACTCCAAGTTCTTAAAAGTAAAAGTATTAATTAAAAATACAAAAAACTTGGGAGACAAGAGTTTCCAAGTGACTTCTGTTGAATAACTCAGAAAAAGAAAATCCAAGCTATTTGCCCATCTCATGCAGCTAAAAGTTTCAGAGCAGAAACTTGAGCAGAGACCAGATTCCCTACGCCTCAGACTTATTTCCTCACTTATCAATCGCACCCAAGCTTCCTCCTGCAGAGCTGTTATGAAGACTTAATGAGTTAATGTCTCTAAGCTGCTGACAAAGTAACCTGGCACACAGTAATGACTCAGCAAATAGCCGTTGTTAAGATGCTAAGGCTGGGACTCGGGTATTGTACCAGGTATTCGACCATGTGTACTCAGTATGAAAACGTAACAGCATTTGGCAAGTAAAGGTATAAAAGAAAGGATAAGATTGAGGAAACTTCCTAAACTTTTACCACAGATAGTCACCATTGAACCTTTGAGAAGACAGCTATCCACCTTTGCACTCAGTAAAGCTAGATACATTGTTGAGCATCAGCCACATGGTGGTGGCTGAAGATTGGCACTGACAGCCCCTCATCATGGATACTCTTCTACATGAGGACATAGGTAGGGAATGACAATCCAGGTAAGTACTATGATGGGGACATACCATGTACTTCAAAATGGGCCTAGACTTACAGAAGCCAGAGATAGGTCACAAGGAAGACATGAAGGAGATGATAGGCAAAGATCCTAAACAATGGTGCCCACGTGAAAAACATTATAGATCTAAGTAGGAACAAGGAATGTTCAAAGAACTGAGGGAAGCTTACAAAGCCATCACAGTTAGGGTGACCCTACCTAAGTCCATTTCTGGAGAGAATGATGATCCCTGTACCCTGGATTGGATTGTAATTAGACAACAGTGGAGGACCAGTAGCCTTGTGAGTCAGCCAGTGACAGTCAGATGTGAGATTAAGATCAGCTTAAGATAAGCTCTGGGGACCACATGGGGAATGGCTTGGAGGATGACAGGAGGTGAGAATACCAAAGAGTCTTCTTGCCAACCAGCAAATGAAAGATGATGGCAATTCAAATCAAGAGGGTAGCCAAAGAGATTCAGAAATGGACTCAAGAAGGCATTTTCCCAATTAGTGATCAATGGGGGAGGGCCACACCCATTGTGGGTAAGGCCACCCCTGAGCAGGTGGTCCTGGATTCCAAAAGAAAGCAGCCCAAGCAAGGCACAAGGAACAAGGTAGTAAGCAGCACCCCTCCATGGCCTCTGCATCAGCTCCTGACTCCAGGTTCCTGCCTTGCTTGAGTTCCTGTCCTGACTTCCTTTGATGATGAACAGTGCTGTGGAAGTGTAAACCTTTCTTCCCTAACTTGCTTTGATCATGGTGTTCCATTACAGCAATAGTAACCCTAACTAAGATACTTGTGTTCTGTTTCAGCATGTGATGTCCTGTACCACCTTATAGAATTATTGTAAGAAAGAAGGCCCTTACCACATATGGCCCCTTATTATTGGACTCTTAAGCCCCAGGAATTATGATAAATCCTTTTTTTGCAGCAGCAGCAGCAGCAGGGAGTTGGTTTTGTTGTTCGCTTGTTTGGTTGGTCGGTTTAGTTTTGTTTTTATTTTGTTTTGTTTTTTGGGGGAGGGACAGGATTTCTTTGTGTAGCCCTGGCTGTCCTAGAACTCACTCTGCAGGTCAGGCTGGCCTTGAACTCAGAGATCTGCCTGCCTCTGCCTCCTGAGTGCTGGGATTAAAGGCATGTGCCACCCCTGCCTGGCTACATTTCTTTAAAATTTTTGTACTGTAAGACATTCCATTGTAATAACTCAAAGCACAGTAAGATAACATTACATGTATTACTTTCCAACTTCAACTTATGACTACATCCCTACCTCTCCAAGTTTCTCAGCTATCAACCAGCAAATGCTTTGAATATCACCTTCCGTCTAGAATATTCTTAGCATCATGTTTTATTGACTGATAAATTTAAATTTGCTCTCTTGCAAAATCTCTCCTAAGTGAGAACAGGATGTGGATTACCAACATATATGTACTCTCAGCTCCATCTAAAACAAGCCATTGGTGCTCAACTGATATTCAACTAGTAGTCAACTCGAACTGAATTTTTGTTTTGTTTTATTTTGTTCTGTTTTTAGGGTTTTATTTATTTTCATGTATATGGGTGTTTTACCTGCATATGTATCTGTATACCATGTGTGTGCCTGGTGCCCTGAGCAGCCAGGGAGGACATTGACTCCCATGGAACTATAGTTACAGGTAGTTGTCAGCTGCCACATGGGAGCTGAGAATTGAACCTGGATCCTCTGAAAGATCAGCCAGTGCTCTTAACCACTGATCCATCTCTCCAGCCCCATTTTCATTATCTATAAAGCTTCCACTAGCCAAGACAGAAGTCCCTAGTTTTTTTTCAATGTCCTTCTGTCTTTTGCTTCACACAAAATTGAGCAGTAACAAACAAAAAAAATCATTTGAATTTTTATTCTTTAAAGCAAAATCTCAGTTCTACAGATCAATTTTCTTAATCAGAGTTTGGGGATATAACTCAGTGAAAGAATCCTTGCCTGGATTTCCTAATCTGAGAGTGTTAGCTGGGCCATCTCAAAATGTGGTTATTTTTAATTTGGACATCTCCATGCAGAAAGATAAAAGTACACTATATCTATGAGGCACATGTTATGCACAGGGCTCTTTGGGATGAAGTAGGCCTGTATGGGGAGGCAGGGATGTCAGTGAGGTACCATTTCCTTCTTCACTGAGTCAAATAGCAAGGGAAAGAAGTGGTAGAGCATTTAAGGTGGACGCTTTCCCTGGGCAAGAACTGCTTTCCATTGTCATGATCCTGAGCAGAAACTAAAGCGGCCCATTCTGTGGACAGTGCAGAAGGGTCACTATTGAGATCCAAGCACCACTTCCCCCGGAACCTTGCTTTCCTCACCACATTCAGGCTGGGTTGAATTTGCCTCCCATTAGCACCCCTTAAAACTCTGAGCTTCTCTGTCATAACATTCGACTCTATCAGAAATACCTGTTCAGGTGACCATCCACCTGCTACATCTATGTGTAATGTGAGGGCAAGAACTGTGTCTTGATATATGGGGGGCCCTGGTATCAGACACAGTGCCTGACATATATGTCAACATATAAAATAGTAAATGTCTTAGACCCATGTTTCTCTGGCCGCCAAATGTTAATGAAGGCACTTTGAAACTTATATGCATGTAAACACTCAGTTTCACAAAGTCTTGATTCTTAGCTCCGCTCCAACACAAGACCAGGCCCTGAAAAGTCCTGGTAAAGTTTTTTATATGTATCCCAAATAAAGGTGGCTTTATCTCTGTTTGGCCATGTTGATTGCTTTCTCTTTTCTTTTTCTTTTTCTTTTCCATGGGACCCCATTCATGTGTATTTCAACTCTAAAACTACATTTTTGCATGCATACTTCTGGAAAGTACTGGCTACAGGTGGGATTTACAGCATTGACTAGAATAGACTCAGGCCTAGGTCCCCTGGGATCTTAAATTCTAAATGTCTACCGATACTTCCTGTCCTTCAAAACCCCAGATACTATGAAGCTACCTCATGGACATAGGATATTTTGATAGGATACATACTGGGGCTGAAGAGATGGCTCTGAGGTTAAGAGCACTGGCTGTTCTTCCAGAGGTCCTGAGTTGAATTCCCAGCAGCCACATGATGGCTCACAACCATCTGTAATGAGATCTGATGCCCTCTTCTGGCATGCAGGCAGAACACTATATGCATAATAAATAAAATCTTTTTAAAAAATTAAAATTGTAATACATTGATAAAGCAATCCCATGCCAATTTAGAAACATCAGGAAGGTTTTAGAAGTTCAAATTTACATAACACCTACTAAAGGATTTCAGTTTGCTCAGAGCCACTGAGAATTGGTCATTTCCAAGGGATCTATAAAAGATACATCCAATTTTGCCTGGCTTTCTTCTGTTTCCATATCCACATAAAGCAGCGTTTTTCAACATGTGGGTTATGATGCCTTTCAGGGTCAAGTGATTTTTTTTTTCATGGGGTCACATATCAGATACCTGTATATCAGATGTTTACATTACAGTTTGTAACAGTAGTAAAATTATAGTTATAAAGTAGAAACAAACTGGTTTTATGGTTGAGGGTCACCACAACCTGAGAAACTGTATTAAAGAGTCATAGCATTCATTAGGAAGGATATGAACCACTGCATTAGAGTGTTCCACCCTCTCTACCCCTCTGTGATAGCTAGTGAGGGACAATATACCCTGCCCTCATGTGGCATCTCTTACTGAGGTCTTGCCAGATTACATGCCACCTTGTGTAAATTTAGGAGCAACAAAGTTGGGCGGTGGTGGCACACGCCTTTATTCCCAACACTCGGGAGGCAGCAGCAGGCGTTTCTCTGTGAGTTCAAGGCCAGCCTGGTCTACAGAGGGAGCACTAGGACAGCCAAAGCTACACAGAGAAACCCTATCTTGAAAAATCAAAAAACTAAAAAATTTTAGGAACAGTGCATCACAAAAAGGCAACTTCCCCAGCAGAGTGTCACACTCAGAGGTGTGCACCATAGGCAGGACATCAGTCCTAATAAATTTGTGACCTTTCCAGCATTGCCCCACGCCGAGGCCCAGATACAATTCTGTAGGTCACATATTAGGTGCACAAACATATTGCCTCATTTACATTACAGCTGTTTTAAATTAACACTTCTGAATAACCGAAACTGTTTTCCATGGAAATTACTAAACTAAACAGAAACCGTTTCCCAAAGCACTAATAGCAGCCCAAGACCATACAGCATGCCCTAAATTCCTCAGATGTCTTCTGAGACTGCAACTTACTTCCTACGAATTATCTCTGAATTATCTTTTCAAAACCTATGACTTCACCAAACTCTCAGCAAAGTCCCTCCTGCACAGTCTAAAGTGAAGGCTCCACCCCTCCCTGGGCCGGTATCAAGGGCAGTGCCCCCACAGTTTGCCAAAGTAAGATCACTAAAGAAACGCAGGCCAGTGGCCTACGCAGCTCACAGATAGTTCCCAATAAGTCATTTTTCTCAAGAATTAGGTTTACAAATCTCACCCTAGCCTCTCATTGTATTAAAATAAACCACTCTCTACACTCTTTACCATCAATTTCTTTAGAAGTCTTAGATTTATGTGTTTTATGTGTATGAGTGTTCAGCCTGCATGTATGTGTGTGCATCACCATGTGTCCGGCAGGTGCCTGTGGAGGTCAAAAGAAGGTGCTGGAATCACCTGGAACTGTAGTTACCTATGGTTTTTAGCTACTATATTGGTGCTGGGAGTTTAACCCAGATCCACTGGAAGAGTAGCCAGTGCTCTTAACCACTGATCCATCTCAACTACTTCTTAATGCCTGTATAGCGGTAATAGAACATAGACATAATATTTACAGATATTTTCTCCACTGTATCATTCAATAAGGATGAATTGGTCCCCAAAGTCAACTAGGGTAGCCCTAGTCCTTAAGCAGATTTGACAGATGCCAATGCCAAGTCTGTGCCCTGCGGAAAGTCCCAGGCTCTCCCTGAGCTTTCTGCAGATGAGATAGAGTAGGAAGGACTGGGCTCACACTCCTTCAGGCTCAAAGTAAGCCCCCTGGGGAAGCTGCTTTTTGTTGATCCTGGTATGGTGCAAGCGGCACAGATCCTTGCACTGGTGACCCTGCTTTCGTGCAACCGTGCAACTACTCAGTATAGATTCAGTGTAGACTACCTGCTCTCCAAGTACCTTTGACACTGTTACGGGATGACACCATTCCTAGGGAGATGAGAACAAACGTCTACTAAGCCCAGATATGGAACTGATGACTGACCAAGGTAAAGCTCTATCAAAGTCCCACTTGATGAGGTGACTTACAGGAATGTGAGTAAAGGGTCACTTACGGGAGCAGACATGATTCAGCTATATCACCAAAGCCCCACCCCAGCATGAGTTCACAAAAGCTGAAAACCTGGAGCACAATGCACAACTTGCAGGTAGCTCAACAGGTTGCTGAGTGTCTCTTCCAGGATGCTCAGTTGTCCTGAGCCTCTTCTGGATCACCTGACAGGTCTTAGCTTCTTCCAGGTGGCTCAGTCAATGCCCCTTTTAAACGGCTCAGCTTGTCTCAGAGTGGCCCTCAGCACTCTTTACTGCTTATACACTCTTGGGAGACAGAAGGACCTAGGGAATCTGGTCAGTTTTGGGGACTTCTTGAAGCTTTGAGTTGTTTACTTCCTGTCTTAATGTGCTTCCCTGCAGGGTGTAATGTCTCGCCTTTGCTTAGATAATCTAGTTTTTTACCTCCTGGTAAGCATCCTGTCCTAGAACATCCTATTGTTTCACCTCTCTTTTCAACGACCTTGTCTTAAAAACCTTTCCTTCAAAGAGTGGGGATTTTACTCTCAGAAGAAACTGCTACATAACAGACACCCAGGGAACAGCAGGTCGCACTATCCACACCAAGCACAGCACACCGGCCTTGCCGCTGTCCCCTCTCCCACCTTCCCAGTCATCACCAACCTCTAGGTGCAAATTTCCCTCATGATTTTAGGTAAGTCAATTAACTTCTCCTCTCCAAGTTACCCAGGTCCAACTTTAGGCCAATTTTTTTCAGGTTCTTTGCTGAACAAATGAGTCTTTTGTTCCTTCAACGAAGGCCTTGACGTCATAGTTGGCTTCTTTTAACAGCACTCACCCTCCTTGCAGATAGACGCTGTTTCATGGATCATTTATTCTTTGCTTTCCTGATAAATGTACAGTGGCAATCAGGCACGAGAACCCTTTTCTTCGGCTTCACTAAACAGAAAACACTGTCTTCTTATTGCATGTCCTGACAATAGAGCACTCATTCTCAAGCTTAGAAAGTCCAGTTATCAGCTATTGGCTGGTGTGGACTTAATAGTTTACAGTGTTAAAAGCTTAGGCTTAAAAGCAGAAAGATTTCTGTTTAAAATACTGATCAGGCTGCAGCATGAGTTCTAATGGGACTCCTTTCTGCATTGGACAGCCTGTCTCAGGAACATTGCATTGTAGAAGACGGTGCCAACCTCTCTGCTCTCCATACCCCCCCATCACATACATATCAGAAGAAGCCAAAATGGAGGAAACTCTCATTTTCAACAATTATTGACCATTTGTGTATTTATTATTCATACACATGTATGCATGTGCCAATGCAGACATATGCACATGTATATGCGTCCACACCTTTTCATAGACTCTTAGAGCTCTGTACAGTACTATTCACCCTTGACAGTCTATTAAGATCATCTAAAGACCTTTCTTAATGGAGATGGGTTAAATTAAGATGTAAGAGTTAGCCAATAAGAAGCTAGAGCTAATGGGCCAAGCAGTGATTTAAATAATATGGTTTCTGTGTGATTATTTCGGGGCTGAGCAGACGGGAACCAACAAGCAGCTTCTTACTACAGATCTATATCCAGCAAACCTCCTCCCCACAAGTCAGCTGAGTCCTCCTCTCCAAGGTAGGGCTTCAGTTCTATATTTCATAATGAGTACATTGTAAAGTGCCAGTGCAGTCCTGATGTGCATACAGGCTTAAAACTCTTTGGAAATATTCAAAGCCTTTACCACTCAAATATGAGCGAGAACAATGGTATTATGGAGGAGGGGATCCCCATACCTACTGCACTGGAGTCTGCTTCTTACCAAGTTCCCGGATGAGTGAAGTGCATGCTACAAGTGGGAGGCACTGATAGTCTCTCTCTGATTTCACAGATGAGGCCAGAAAAGGCCAAGTAACGTCAGAGGTGAGAACTCAAATGAACAAACACCCAGGTCCCTTTACTGACAAGCCCTTTATTTCCAATCATTATTTTTATCTAGCAAATGATTAGTTATTCCTAAAAATTGCAACATGTTTGCCACAGTTCTCTATGACTTGCTTCTGTCTGAAATATATAAAATTTCAAAAACATGCAAGGCATTTGGGGGCTCATCTTCTTCTCATCAGGAACGCAATGATCAGATATCATAACAACAATAACAACAAAAACTGATGTCCTTGTAGAGAAGCTATGGAGAAAATATGGAAAGCATTCGACAAAACAACTGCCATTTCCCTTGTGAATCACAGACAACAGAAACTGTGGCTAACGTTGATAGAGGGGACAGAGGCTGACTCGTGGGACTAATCCGAATTCAGAATAGATCACACATTCAATCTGCAGGGAGGTTGTTCATAGGCTTTATAACCCCCTTGGTATTTTCACATGAGGACAGTTTGATCTCATTACTATAGGTAATGGGAATGAAAAATAAATTCCACAGATCCATATAAGCCCCAGGCTGTGTCAGTGTATGCATTATCCAGTGATTCTGCAGCCCTAAATCCTTGAGGGAATCTCCACAAGTTTCTAGGTTCAGCCTTCCACCTAGTTACTTTTAGCCTTTACATACACCCTTAGATCCACAAGCCCCACAGGGCGGGAAACTTTCTCAGGAACTGGATGTCCACAGCCTAGTTTGAACTAGTTTCTTGGCCAGCTTCCTACACTTTCTTCCATTCTGCTTAACACTTCTGATTTCGGGGAGACTTTATTTCTTTGTCTTGGCCACATTGCTACTTGAATCAAGCATCCTTCTCCAGCTGACCTGATTATGATCCTCCTGCCCTGGATCCCTCTACTCAGTAGAACTATCTCTAATTCTGAGACTGTTATCTGACCACCAGAGATCTAAAATCCTGCTGCTAAGAGCACACACTCTCCCTGGATCTTTTGTTCCACCCCTGCCCTTAAAACTACAGAGGCGCCCTCAGCATTGCTGTAGATCCCAGGCTTCTGACACGGCCCTCAGGAATAGGCCTCAGTCTGGATCCTAAGCACGGAGTCCAGAGCTTATTTTCCAGTCCCCTCTGCCTCTCTGTGGCACTTCCCTGGCAGCTGTTTAGCCTCCTGATAACTTCACGCCTACGGCTCTCAGGAGAGGCAGAATGGATGGTGTTCTCAGTTCCCTGTCCGATGAAAATAATCTCCATCCAAGGATGCGTTCCTCACGTGAGATGTTCCACTCCTCCAGTCATCTCTAGCCACAGAGAACTCAAGTAGAGAAGGCAAAAACACATTCTGCTACCAGCAAGGATTCCAGAGGCTAAGCAGCTGGAGAAAATGCCCCTCCTTAGTGACCTGCAGAAACTCTCTTGCAGGCCTTCGACTGCTTGTCCCATGAAGTCAGCTGGCAGCCAGCCCCAGGCTGGCTTTGCACCAGGAAAAGAGGCAGCAGCTGTTACAGGGTAAAGTCAGGCAACGCTCAGAGGGGCCATCAGACTGCTAGGAGTCAATCCGGGTCAAAGAGGACACAGATCAGCTCAGGCTTAAAGCAACTGTATTAGTCAGGGTTTTCTAAAGGAACATAACTGAGAAGATGAAGTGTGTGTGTGTGTGTGTGTGTGTGTGTGTGTGTGTGTGTGTGTGTGTGTGTGTGTGTGTGATTTATTACAGTGGCTCACTGGATAGTTTGACAATGGCTGTCTCCTGACGAAAAGGCCAAGAATCCCTGAGTTGTTCAGTCCAGGAAACTGGATGTCTCAACAGTCCCAGTGTGGTGCTGGAGTCCCAGAAAATTCCTTGAGAGCTGCTGGTCTGCAGTCAACCTTGGAATCCTGAAGAAATAGGTTCTGTCACCAATGAAGAATGCCTCAGCAACAGGACAGGTGAACTTGCCAGTGAGAGTGAGGGCATGCAGGCAAAACCAAAATGCTGCTTTTTTAAATGTTATTTTATATAGATTGCCACCAGAAGGTGTGGCCCAGATTTAGGATGGGTCGTCCCCCTCTAATGACCAAATCAAGAAAGTCCCTCATAAGTGTCCCCAGCCACTTAGTTTAGTTGATAGTCAAGTTGACAAGACTAGCCATCACAAGTCCACCCTTTGTCAACTTTACATATAACCATATCGCTTTACATCATGTTTAATTTTCAAGTGAAAACAATAATCAGGTCATCTGCCTAATACAACCATTGCACATACAACTACAAGTGCATTATGAATTTTTGAGTAGGTGGCAATGTCCTTTGTGCATGGTCTTTTAGTGTCTCACAGCTTAAATACAATAGTAGCCACTGACATTATCTCACTACTTATTACATTACATGATAAACAAAAGAAAGAACACACAAATATGCATTTAAGATATGTATAAATGCACAAATATCTTCTTAATAAAAGAGGGAAGAACCACTCATGTCCTTCGCAATTCTTACTTTTGCAGCTGGCCATAGGGCTTTAGCTGGCACTTATAACTACCTTCCTCTACATTCTGTATGTCCTCCACTCTCAACAACAGTGACCCATACCCTCATTCCTCAAGGGTCTGTGCCCTTTGTCATCCTGCCCAGACTCAGTTGCTGCACTTTCTCTCCAATTGACTTTAACCACATGGGCATAATAACAAAGAGATGCCCTAAAGACATAACACTCCTTACATCCCTTGTAGAGAATCAATCCAATTTCCCCTTGGAATCTGGATCAATCACCACTCCAAACACTGTTATTCCTTTCTTAGACTGTTGGTTTAAGGACATCAGAAGCCCAAAGTGGCCAGGGGGAAATCTGAGCTTCCAGTTCAATCAAATGGTTGCTGTGTCTCCCAACAGAAGTGCTCCCCAATCCGGAGCCAAAATTTTTAGGCCAACAAAATTTAAAGTCACAGGAACCAGAAGGTGGAGGGAACCTTCCCATTTCTACCCCTTGATTCCTGGACCCATGGATCCTGGCTATGGAAGAAATTGTACCACATATTGGACACTGTTTCAAAGCATATACCACTTTCCAGAGAACCCAGTCCTTTAGGCTGCTACCACCTAACAGGTGCTGTAATTGTGTCTTCAAAAGGCAATTCCCATTGCTCTCTCTGGTCAGCTGCTTCAGGATGTGGAGAACATGGTAAGACCAGTGGATTCCATGAGTGTGGGCCCATCTGCCTCTCTTCTCTGGAAACATGAGTTAATTGGCCTGAAGCAATGCTGTGTGTAATATGACAGTGGATATGGCATCCTGTCAGTCCATGGATGGTAGTTTTGGTCAAAGCATCATGTGGAATTAAGGCAAATGCATAATCATAATAAATATCTTCTCTAGTAAGCACAAAGTATCGCCCTTTCTACAAAGAAAATGTCAACTGTAGTCAGACTGCCACCAAGTCACTGGATGGTTACCCTGGGGAAAGATGCCATCCATATCTGGGGCTCAGAATTGGTTCTGCTGCTGGCAGATCTGTCACTCGTCAGCAATGGTAGCCAGGTCAGCCTCCATAAGTGAAAGTCCATGTTGTCAAGCCCCCATCTCTGCCACCATGGCACTTTGTTCATGACCCATTGGGCAATGACAGGGATGGCTGGGGAAAAGGCTGACTGTTCAACGAGCAGGTTATCTTACCTACTTGGTTTTTGAACTCCTCCTCCACTGAAGTCACTTTTTGATGAGCATTTACATGGGAACAAGTATCTTCACATCGTTCACCCATTTGGAGAGATCTATCCACATACTTCTTCCCCAGGTGTCTTTCTCACTAGCTTTCCTATTATACTCTTTCTAATACCCTGACCATCCAGCCAACTCATTGGCTATAGTCCAGGAATCAGTAAATAATCACACATCTGATCATTTCTCCTTCCAAACAAAATGTGTGACCAAACGTACTGCCCAAAGTTCTGCCCACAGTGAAGATTTCCCTTTGTTGGGGTCTTTCAGGGTTATTCCAGAAAGGGGTCATAGTGATGCAACTATCCAGTTCTGGGTGGTGCCAGAGTGGAGGACATGTTTACTTCATTCCAAATAATAGGGCTCTGTCAACACGAAAGAGCAACTCTCACCTCAAAGGGGGATAAGAAATAGTTTGTTCTGAAACCAGTTGTTAGTGGTCATGATCTGAGAACACAGGTTACCCCAAACTGGAAGCAGTTTCAAGATGTTTTTAATAGAACAAAACAAATAAAGTCATAAATCAAAGCACTTTCAGAAACACGAGTGGAAACATTAAGCATGTGATTCCAGGAAAGCTGCCAACCCTCAGCTGTGGGCTTCTATACCCGTGATGGTTGGCCTTCTGGTCAACGATTTTTATCTGTTAGTCAAGGAATATTAGGTCCAACACAAAAGCGAGTGTCTTAGTTAGGGATTCTATTGCTGTGAAGAGTCACCATGACCACAACAACTCTCATAAAGGAAAAACATTTAATTGGGGCTGACTTACAGTTTCAGAGGTTTAGTCCATTATCATAATGATGAGAAGCATGGCAGCACACAGGCAGACATGATGCTTGAGAAGTAGTTGAGAGTTCTACATTTTGATATGCAGGCAACAGAAAGTGAATTCTGTGTCACACTGGGTATAGCATGAGCATGGGAGACCTTAAAGCCTACCCCCAGTGACACACTTCCTCCAACAAGGCCATACCTATCCCAACACAGCCACACTTCCTAATAATATCTCTCCCTATTGGGGCCATTTTCTTTCAAACCACCACAGTGGACAAGGAATGGCTGAGGTGAAAGATAGCTCAGGATAAATTGTTAAGACTCTGGACTTGTAGCATTCCAAACTCTCCACAGTTTCATGGGTGTTTTGATCACTCAGCATGTGTGGACACAAATTTCTTCCCAGAAATTCTGCATCAGAACCTTAAGTCACTGCACATTCTTAGAGAAAAGAGAAAAATACCTATTTCTCAAGTGTTAGGCTCCCCTTATGCTGGTCCATCCTTTCATGGAAAGGAGCTAACATACATTCAGGAATGGAGGTATCAGAGTTCAGAAGCAAAAACATCAGGGACCGGATCTGTGGCTTGGATAAATGTGGCTGATCCCCAGGGACATCCAATCTGGTTGTGCCAATCGCCTCCTTAAGTCAGAGCCATAGCTCTGGACAGAAGACTGAGAGATCACGGCAGGGACACATGCCCTCCCTCCCGTTGATCTCTCCCATTTTTGTTTTGTTTTACGGAATGGATTAGAGATACTTGGGGGTATAAGCAAAACTATCAGAGACCAGAGCTACAGTCCATGGATAAGCATTGACTACTCCCTCTACCTAACCCCAAGTCCCAGAGGGTAAGATCACATCAGGCCATGCTGAGGTATTCTTTCTAATAGGCCTGAAATTCACTTTCAGACACCAGACTAAGAATGAGGAGGGGGAAGGGACACTCCTGATTGAATCCTCCCACTTGCTTTCACAGACAGAAAGCATTTCAAGATGTCCCTGATTCCTTGTCTCCTGTAAAACAGGAAAAAAAAATTATCTTCAGGGCCTCAAGTGAAGGGTTCTGTTCTTTTTCTTTTTCTATTTTTTTTTCTTTTAGGAGAGAAGGTACTTAAGTTTTTCAAAAAGTTGTCTGCCTCCATTCACAAGACACATAAACTGACTGTGGGTACACCACAAATCTCGTCACCCCAAGTCTAACCCAGGAGGATCTCAGGTTAGACACTGGTAAAGGCGTGTATTTCTGCTGGCTTGATTATAGGAGCTGGCCACTCACGCATATAATGTTTAGAGATTAATTTTAGAGTGGCCCTTCAAAATCAAATGTTGTATGTCAGGATGTCAGATGACATTCCTTTTTTAAAAAGTGTTTTCTGCCTTTTGTCAACCCCGGTTCCCAGTGTTTGCTCCAGCAGGTAATAAGATTCATTTGGACACATCAATACAGATTATTAGGAGGCCAGTTGGGTCTAGCCTGTGACCACTGGACTCCACCACAATTCTACACCAAGTACCTGGACTACACTAGAGGAAGAAAACTGCCTTTTGTGTATGCATCCTATTGGTAAATTTTCCTTCACTCTTTAGCTCACTGACTAAAAGTCTCTCAGTCAGTAACTTTATACAATGGTTTTCTCAAAGCTCCCTTACTTTATTTCTGGACCATGTTGTCAACAAAGATATGAGCAAAGATTTTATGTGTCTCTGATTGTATCTGCTATTCGCACTCATTCAAAATCACAGTGATGTTAGATCACTCTCCAGACTGTATAAAACAACAACAAAAAATATTTTGACTTACTTGTGTTTTCTAGAGGGCTTATCTGGAAACTTTACACAACCTTATTGTTTTACAGTATGCACACAGATAACATTAATTTACTACATTGTGTTATGTGGTTTGGTATAAAATGATAAAATCTTAAGCCAGATGTACATCTCAGCAAAGGTTGGTGGAGATCTGTAAGTCTGAGGCCAGCCTAATCTACATCCTGTCTACCAACAGACTATCCAAAGAATTCAGTACTTGTTCAGCCCACAAACTGGATGTCTCAGCTGGCCTTCAGCAAACTCCAGAATCCCAAAGACATAGGCTGCAATGCCAGTGAAGGAATGGACTTCTCAGAGAGGATGAGAACAAGCAGGCAAAGAGCAAATGTTCCCTTCTTCCATGTCCTCATACAGGCTGCCAGCAGAAGGGGTGCCCCAGATTAAAGGTGGATCTTCCCACCTCAAAAGATCCAGATTAAAGGTGAGTCTTCCCATTTCAAATGATTCAGTTAAGAAAACAATCCCTCACAGATGCTTGGGTTTTAGTTCATTCTAGGTGTAGTCAAGTTGACATCACAACCAAGAATAGCCATCACACCACCCAAGGTCAACTAGGGCCCAGTGAGCAGTGAGCCATCTTTCAAAATAGCCCGTAGTGCTGGTGAGTCATCTTTCATCTTGTTCAAGGAGCCCTTTGAGACCCCACTGGGTGAACAGATTCTAACCAGTGTTCATTCTATGAATAGGAGGGTCGACAGAGAGGAGAATTTTCCTCTGTATTTCAAAGTGAAGTCACAGTCAAGCAAGGCATTTGACTTATCCTCACATGGATGAAGCAACTGGTAAAAATAAGGCCAGAGAAACCTCTGGCTCCTCTCAATGCCTGAAGACCAGATCTTTGAGTGGCTTTAACAGTAAAAAAGAAAATCATCAATTATGGCTACCTTAATGTTCTTAAACACCCAACAAAAAAGTATAACCCAAAATTTAAATGATTGGCATGTTTAACAGCTTAAGAGCTCACATTCCCCAGTCATTAGACTTAAATCCATATGAGATGTTATTTAGACAGCTATTTCTCACTAATAATTTTCTTCACGGTAAGGAAATGTTGTCCATATATAGGATATTATGCAGCTGAGAAAAACAGGTACACCCACTTTAATGCTGAGGCCAAATCTAAATGCATTTATCAGCTGTGGAATGCCCTCTCCCTGGAAGATTGTTTCTCACAGCTGTATCATGTCTTCCTGCAATCCATGTTCCCTGATTAAATGAGGCTACGAAATACCCCGCTGTCAAACTCACAGAACTTGGAGAAATTATTCAAGATACCCAAATGGTGCAGCCCTGGAAAATCTTATAAAATAAGACCAATGGGATCATATTTCTCTCCCAGATGCTGATGTCTGGCTATGCTTTCAACAAGATCGAAATCTAGATTTCACTCTTTTGGCCCATAGTGTCAACTTGCACCAAGTGTTGCTACATCTGGTACATTTATCATTACAACAGGAGCACCTATTGCAGGGAGGATACTGCCAATGAAATTTGTTTTATCTTACTTTTCTTGTAGTTTTCAGGCATTTGCTCTCACGTGTATGAGTCTGATGTAATGAACGGCTGATTAAGTGCAGATTGCACAGTTACACCTTGACCTGTCAAACAAAACTTCTATCAGTCTGGATGTAGTCTCTGACCTTGTCCCTGAATATTCCACCTCAGGTTAAGATTACTGAGACCCAGTGGTCAGCCTCTTAATTGAAGCTAACAGGTAAAAAAGAACTCCTGAAGCAGACATTACCTTAAAAATACACATCCCTGTCTATTTCACTTCAGGTTAGCCCCACCCGACCCCTGATTTCCTTTGCACTTTATCCCTCTTCTTGTTTTAGTCCTTCTGTTCCCAGGACTCCACCTTTATACTTTTGTTTTTTCTGTAATGCTAACCCACCATCATAGGCCCCTTTCTTCTTTTCCAACCTTTTCTGGATTCTACTCGTGTTTAAGTTAAATGCACAAAATAAAATGTTTGCAATTAGAACCACATAGGAGAGAAAACGTGCACCATTTGTCCTTCTGTACCTGAATTATCTCACTCAGAGTAATTTTTTCCAATTCCATCCTGTGGATTTCATGACTCTCTAGCCCAGGGGCTGCACCCCTCCCCCTTCCCTCACCTTCTCTTTCCAATAGAAATCATCTACCTTGGCCACACACTTTCTTGGTCTCTTGGTCCTCCATTCTTGGCTTCTTGGTCACTTTTGGCCTCTTGGTCCTCAGCTCATTTCTTGATCCACTTACTCTCACTCCTCTTTTCTCTCTCTTCTCTTCCTCTCTCGTTCACTCCTCCTCTCTCCTCTCATGGCTCGGTTCAGTCTGCTGGTCATGTTTAGTTTGCCACTTTCTCCAGTCTGGACCCAACCAGATGCCTCTGGCTGAACTCTCCCTCATATCTACAATAAAACCCTTCACCTCAACCATACCTAAGAGCTGTCATGTCCTCATCTTCATTCAGTGTTGTCAACTTGACATGTGACCACATGTCTTTGTTATCCTGATTTCCTAAATGAGGACAATAACTAGTCATAAGTCTGCCTAATGTAACTATCTCATGTATAACTGAAATCACTATTATCCCAGAACAATGGCAAAGTCCCTTGGGGAATTCTAAGTCTTGAAATATCACATAACTTAAAACAGTTTGAAGAACACTTCCTTCTTATATAATCTTGTTCAATGCTACATATAAGAAATAAAGCACAAATATCTGCTTAATATGTGAACAAAAATATTCTCTTTATAAACGGTTTTTACTTTTTAGTTAACATAATTACTGATTCTTTGAGAATTTCTCATCATTTACCCAAATTCCACTCATCTCCTAGTACCTCCACATCCTCCCCTCACCCCTGCAGCACCCCAAAAGAAAATTTAAAAAAAAAAGAAACAAAACAAAGCAAACAAACAAGAACAAGAACAAAACAAACCCCCCAAAAAACCTATTTGCTCTTCCATCTTTCTGCCTCTCCAGCACTTCTTCATCCCTCCTGGTGGCTCTGGGAACCGTAGTGGGTCACACAGCACACCCTTTCATCCAATCAGCTTGACTAGCAAATGCTCATTGCAACAAGTCACTGGTCTGGTTCCAGGCCACTGGTTTCTGGTGCACATCAACACTGGATCTTCACTGAAACTCCTCTCAGATATCCCAGGGCCACTCCAAGTTTTGGAGATCCTTTGGGTATTGTTCCACCCTACCAGTCCCTTCAGGAGCCCCAGCAGGTCCTAAATGGGGGATATTAGGGTGGGCCAACCCAAGGCCTAGCTGTGGGCCTGAGCGGTAGCTGAGCTGGTCAGTCTGGGCCACTGGGGCTGCCCCCCTCAGGCCTATACCTTCAGGGTCAGTTCTCCCTCATCTGTGGCGAGGGGTGGGGCCATCTTTCCTGAGTGAAGGGGTCGGCTTTCCCATGAGGATCTGGGCCAGCTCTCTTGCTACAGTGTCCAGTGAGAGGCAGGGTCACCTTTCTCAGGGCCAATGAAGGGCAGGGCCACTTAGCATGAACCTCTGATTTCATCATGAATGGTTTCTATGACCCTCTGAAATGACACAGGCCACAGACATCAACACACACCCCAGCTGCAGCTGGACCGCAGACCCAGACATGGTCCTCGGTAGCAGCCGGGTCCAGATGTCACCATTGCCCCAGGTGGTAGGACAGGTCACTTAGATTGGTATGGCTCCAGTCGCAGCGTGGCCCTCAGACACCAACATGACCCCATACCACAGGCGTCCGTATGGCCTTTGATGGTAACAGAAGTCTCGAACATCAACAAAGACCCTGGCTGCAATAAGGCCATAGACTCACACATGGCCCTAGGTAGCAACCCAGTACCAAATGACACCATAGCCCCAAGTAGCTTCCCAGGCCACCCAGATCTGTAAGGCTGCAGCATGGCCTTCAGACTTCAACAAGGCCACAGGTTGAGGTCTAGACCCCAGGCCTCCACATAGACCCTAGTAGCAACTTGGGCCATGGATGTCAACACAGACCCTGACTACAGTAGGACCACGGAACCAGACATGATCCTCGGCAGCAGTTAGGGTCTGGATGTCATCATGACCCCAAGTGGCAGTGAAGGCCACCCAGGTTGGCATGGCCCTAGAGGCAGTGCAACCCTCAGATACCAACATGGCCTCAAGTGGCGGCCCAGACCCCTGGAATCAGCATGGTCTCTGATGGCAAAAGCAGCCATGAACATCAACACAGACCCAAGCTGCAGCAGGGCCACAACCCAGCTAGAGCCTGTCAATCAACGATAGCCAAGGCAGCGAGACAGAAGCCACCACCAGCAGGAGGAGGAGACAGGCAAACAGCTCTGTTTCTTCCTTCTGTCTCTTCAGTCTGGGCTGCCCTTGTGGAATGCGTCACCCTCTGTGGAAAGGCTTTTACCCTCAGTCAACCCTTCCTGGAGACATGCAGTCACAGACTCTCACAGAGGCATGCCTTTTAGTTGATTCTTATCCACAGTTAGCAATCAAGAGTAAGCATCAAATGTGTCATTTTGTTGTTGACTAAAACAGGATGTGGCAAAACTCAAGCTGCCCCTAGAATTTCTAAGAATAACTAACAAATAACAAAATATGTGGCCACTTCCTTTTTATATTTTAATCTGCTATCTGACAAAATTACTTTTCTTGGCATATTTAATTTAAAATATGTGACTGAATACAAACATAATTAGGATAAATTTTGAACTTGTAATTATGGCATCAACACTATAGGAGATATTGGCCTGTCTGCCTGTGTTCTCTCTCCATGTTACTGCTGCTATTGCCTCTATGAAAAAAAAAGGTTTTTCAGGGTCTTTATCTAGGCCAAACCTAAAAAGATACAGATAAAAGACTTAATTTAAGAAAGTGACTGAAGGGGGGAGAGCCATTTTAAAACCAAGCAATTATTGCATGCTTAGTATGAGACGCACGACCCTCACGCCATAATAATGAATTCAAGAGACTTCAGGAATCTATGAACGTGAATTCCTGGAAAGAAGCTGTGTCTACAAACCTGACAGGTTACAAGTTCAGTGATGTCGAGGGGTTAGGCTGCTGCAGGTCCAGAGCCCATGACTATTGATCCTGGTTACTTTGAGGGCCCTAGGGACTTTCTGATGCTTCCACCGATTAATGTTAAAATGCCTTGATTTATGACTTTGTTCTGTCACCATAAAAACTTCATGAAACTGCTTCTACGTTAGGATATAAAATTTGGGATAACTGAAGTCTGTGTTCCCAGGTCATTGTCACTCAAACTTGGCTCCAGAAAAAATGATCTCTTATGACTTCTGAGGCAAGAGCTATGTTTCTTATGTAAACACAGTGAGGCAACTTTATTATCATTTCTGCAAAGCTGGGTGTCAGCCCAAACATGGGCAAAAATGGCTGACCCACCAACTTGGCACAAAAGTGATTGCTATTGCCCTACTTGAAGTTCCCTGCCCTGTTTCTTTCCATTTGGCTAGGTATTACTGTGAGGTAGGCGCTTCCTGGCATCTGACATAACACCCACCTCATGTCACACAGCTTGATTGTTTATTTTATGCTCTGTTTCAGTTTCAGTTTGCCTTATCTAATGTATATCCTAAGCCTTAACATGCCTTCTACTTCCCTGATACATGAACACAGTCACTAACAAATTGTTTGCAACTTTTCAACCCTAAAATAAACTAAAAACACCTAGGCAGGCAGGCACCAACCAGCAGCGAGGGAAGACAAGAGCCCAGTGCTTCCTGCTTCTTTGTGATCTGGTAGACTCAAGACTATGTAAAGGCGCCTCTGGTATTGGAAATAGATCAATTATATTATTTCTTACACTTGGGGCATACAAGAGGAACCCTAAAGTCATAGAGATATGAGATGATTCTCATTTATTTCTAACATAAGTACAATATAAATTCAACCCCTTTACTTAGGGCAATAACTTACCTAGGTACTTTCAGCCTTGAAGAAGGATAAAATAACTTGAGTAGACATGCATTATAGGAAAAATGAGAGAGGCAAAGGCAGGTGGATCTCTGTGAGTTCGAGGCCAGCCTGGTTTACAAGAGCTAGTTCCAGGACAGGCTCCAAAGCGCCAGAGAAACCCTGTCTTGAAAAACCAAAATCCACCCATCCATCCATACATCCATCCATCCATACATCCATCTATCCATCCATCCATCCATCCATACATACATACATACATACATACATACATAAAAAAGAAAAATGAGGTGGAGAAGCAGTCAGACTCAATCTCAACAGGCTGAGACTGCTTTATCAGAACATCAAGGCATTCCAGTGTTTTTGTAGGTTAAAGGTTGAACACGTCTGGAGAGGCTGAAGGCATGTATATGCACAAACACACATATACAGTCAGTTACCAGGAAGTTACAGCTGTTTTTTGTGGTTAGACTGGGAGCAGGGTAGGTTGTTTTCCATAGCTGAGTGTATTGTTTCTGCAGGTGAATGGTCAGGTGGCCTAAGCCATTCTTTATGGCTAGGGGTTATTGCCTGACTCAATTTCTCATGAGCCAAGGCTATTTATTACCCATGACTCACTGAAAGGAGTACCATGTCCACTACAGAGGTGAACGAACAGGTAACACGAAAGTAAAGAAGGAAGAGGAAGAGTGGAGACAGACATGGTAGACATTTCTCCCAGGTGCCTTGTAGGCCCAAATGAGATCCTATTTGCCTGGGATCCATATACAGCTTTCTGAGTTCTCATTGGAGTATGTGGGAATTTTGTTAAGAAAGAAACGTTTTTGGGTGTGGTGGTACATGCCTTTCATGCCAGCCCTTTGGAGGCAAAGGCAGGCATATCTCCGTGAATTAGAGAGCAGCCTAGACTACATAGCAAGTTCTGGGACAGTCAGGGTTTCACGGAGAGACCATGTTTAAAAAGAGAGAGAAAGGAAAAGGAAAAAAAGAAAGAAATATTTTCTAAATTTTGTAAGGAAAAATAAAACAGAAACTCTCACAGAAGAAAGTGATATAGAAATTAGAAAATATATTTTTGCTAAGGCTTATTTTTAAATATGAAAAAAAAAGAGACCACCATTTCAACTGAAATGTCTGGACAAGGCGAACTTTCCTCTTGATCAAGAGGGTGTACCCAGGAAGAGCAAACACATACCAAGACAGGAAGTGCATTTGGTTTTGATTCTAATGCAGGTGGTAACACTGTCTTTTCCCCATTGGCTGGAGTCCAACCTCACAACCTTATGCAGCTGGCTAGTCTAAAAAGAACTGGTGCATAGGAAATAAGAAAGGAAGAAGAAAGGAGTTACTGCCCCTCATCAAATTTCTAGACAGTGGGCCTTGGAGTAAACAAAGGTTTTCCTGGGTGGGGAAGATAAAAACTTTGCAAATTTAAATGGTGGAGGAGACAAAAAGATCTTAATTCCTTATCCTTAAACACAAGTTTTGTAGTATTTGATAGAAAAGACTCATGATTGATAATTCTTATATATGTCTGAGGGTCTTGCCTGCATGTATGTCTGCACACCATGAATGTGCCAGTTACCCACAGAGGCAGAAATGGCACCAGATCCCACGGAAGTGGAGTTACTGATAATTGTGAGCCGCCATGTAGGTGCTGGGTCTTCTGAAAGAGCAGCCACTGCTGAGCCAACTCCCCAGCCCCAAGATTTGTTTTAATACACTCTTGGATAAGAAAGGATTTTAGACTGAAAATTAGTTTTGTCTTAAAGGGAAAGATTTTTCCAAAATGGGAAAGGGAAGATTAGGTACAACTGGAAGTTAAGGTAACTGATACGTGGGTTGTGAAAGCCACAACTTAAAATTTATTTTAGTGGACAAATGTCTATTTGCAAAATGTGAGTACTGCACAAATTTGTAATTGAATCTACGACCTTGAGTTTTATAGATTGGTGGTTGAATAAACTTTAGATGGGCCTAAGAAATTGCCAGAATTGACTAAAATTTTCTATTTCCTTAGCCAAAGACATCCTTAAGGCCTCCTTCTTCTGGAGACATTAATAGTCTCCTTATACAACTACTACTGGGGATCCTATTTTTAAAATATGGACAAAGCTGTTTGTGGTGGCCCATGCCTTTAATCACAGTACTTGAGAAGCAGAGGTAGGTGGATCTCTGTGACTTCAAGGGTAGCCTGGTCTGCAGAGTGAGTTCTAGGACAACCAGAACTACAAGACAGACCATCTCTCAAAAGAAAATAGAAAAAGAAAGAAAATGTAAAAATGCACAAAGGACTATATAGACCATTGTGGTTAAAGGGGAACGTTTTTAAATTTTAATTTTAAACATTTTAAATTTTTTAAAGGGACTTTTAAAAACTGAGAACCTGCTCAATGAACTGTCAGGAGTTGCAACACTAGAGCAATGGTTCTCAGCATGTGGGTCACGAACACTTTGGGGTCAAACGACTCTTTTCAAGGGTTGCATATCAGATACTTACATTATGAGTCATAACAGTAGTCAAATTACAGATATGAAGTAGCAACAGAAATAATTTTATGGTTGAAGTCACCACAACACATGAGGAACTGTATTAAAGGGTTGCAGGATTAAGAAGGTTGAGAACCACTGTACTAGAGGAATGAGAGCTAAAATTGAGTGGTTTTACCAATTAAAATATACAACACAGCCAAGAGTCCCTTTAGTTGGAGGGAAGGAATGCTATCAGGTACTTCCAAAGAACCTTGTACTGCAAAACTTCAGGAGATGAACGCTTAGATTTATGCTTCTTACCTCAAACTTGAGCCAGCTCCTGGGAATACACCTGTAAGAACATAATGTCAGAATCCTCTCACAGGCATCTTACTGGGGCATTGTCACTGAGTCCCTAGCCGAAATATGGGATTTCTCACACACCAGACACATCTGCTCCTGCCTCCTGCCCAGCTGCGGGCTCTTGCTGTGAAACTCCTCCATCTTCAGAGGGCCCTAAGAAGAGACTTTCACTTCTGCCAAATGCTGTCTGATTGTCAGCTGTTTGTGGCTGGGGCCTGAGCCTGAATTCTCCTCTGACCCTCTCCACTTCTGCCAACCCATCCCCCCATCTGTCTGTATACGGCACTAACAAGTCTTCAAATATGCCCCTCTTACTCCAGTGATCCATCCCAGCACCTTCTTAAACCTCCCTGCCCCATCTGAAACCCAATACTCTCAAGGTTGTCAGAAAAGTGAAATGATTCTCAGCTTTCACTACATTAAGAACTGAACCAAACTCAAAAGCTCCTTAACATTTAGTAGGGAGGATTACATTATGTCCTTTCATTAGTCATGTTTTCTTAAAACAGTTTACTTACCCAGGGTCCTGCTTTATTTGAACAGAGTGTTCTTATTTTAAAAGATTTGGTGTTTTTACTAGTTTCATTTAAAAAAAATCTTTCATTATTCAGTGTCATTTGAACTATTTTCAATTGCAGTTTTTAAACTGGCAAAGACTTTCTTTAAATCTTCCAAAAAAAAGAATTGATTTTGTGGTACATCTGTTTTAGACCCAAACTCTAAGAGCTAAAGCCAAACTTCTTACATGTAAGAAAGAGGGGCAACTATCAACTGAGTCCACCCAATTGGGTTCCTGTGTTACTGTTGATACTGAAAATGTTATAGTCACTGGAGAAATGGCTAAGTGATTAAGAGAACTTGCTGCCTGTAGCATGATCAATAAAAACCTAGAGACAGATGTTACGGTTCAGTCTGAAGGTCAGAAAAGCAAAACAGTCAGCCATTAGCTCTTACCTCTACCTCAGTCTGAAATGGCTATTGGCCTCCAGGAATCTCAGAATGAGAATGTGTCTGAGAGCTGTCTCCTCTCATCTTCTATTCCTCTCTAGGGCTGGGATTAAAGACCTGCACCACTACCACCGGTTTCTATGGCAAACTAGTGTGGCTACTGGGATTAAAGGTGTGTATCACCACTGCCTGGTCTGTAATGCTGACCAGTGTGGCTGTTTTACTCTCTGATCATCAGGCAAGCTTTATATATTAAAATACAAATGAAATATCACTACAGCTGCTCTTGCAGGGGACATCGGTTCAGTTCTCAGTATCTACATGGAGTCTCACAACTGTATGTAACTCCAACTCTAAGACATACAATGCCCTCTTCTTGCTTACACATTGTTAGGGAGCTCCCACATCATAGACTGCTCCAAAGCAGCCTACACCGCCTTAACCCCAAGTGGTCCCAGAACCTGGGCAGCAAGCAAAACAGATGTGTCCCACACACACACCGTCCCATATACCCCCCTGCACTCCTCTCTCCCTTCCTGGCTTTGACAGGCATCCCAGCCTTCCTAGGTCTTGACATCAACATCCCAGTTTCAACAGGAAGCAGTTACAGAAGAAATTAAGTTGCCCATTATCATCAACAAAAAGGTGGGAATCTCAAAGAAACCTTGGACAAGTAGCTGAGGTGCCTATAAACATATCAAAGTGGACGCTGGCCCACGAGGCTCTCCCAACATCTCTCAGCATCACTAGTACTTACAGAGTCATTCTGGCTGGCATACCCCATCCCTTATCCTAAATGTCTCTATCCCCTGAGCTTCATTACCCTTCCCCCAGCTTCTCTTCCCTAGAAAACCTAGCCATTTTGACCACATGTCCTTTTGGTATCTTCATCTCTTGACTCCTGTCTGGCCCCACTTCTGGTTCTCTCTTTGTCCACTTGCCCCCTCCCCTCCTCTTGCTCTCTCTTTCTCTCCTTTCATGACTCAGTTTAGTCGCAGGCCATGTTCAGTCTGGATCCTTTCAGATGCCTCGGGCTGTTCTCTCCTATATCTACAATAAACCTTCTCCTCAAAACCATATCTTAGAGCAGTCATGTCTCATTTTTTTCACTCATACACATGCAGGCAAACACCCATACACATAAAAAAAACATTTTTTTCATTTTTTTATTGATTCTTTGTGGATTTCACATCATGCATTCCTATCCCACTTATCTCCCTGTCCCCTTGCATCTGCCCTCTCCTCTTGCAAACTCCCCCATGAAACAAAACACAATATAAAAGAAAAGCCAAAGATCAAATATAATGGGGGGGAGAGAAACCTCACCCTGGAAGCTGTAGTGTGACCCACTGAATCACACAGTTTACCCTTTAGTCCATTCATCTTTACTTGCAAGTGATCAGACTTGCATGAGTCATTGGAGTCATATAAAAAACCATTTTTTTTATTGTCAAGAAACAATAAATCAAAGGCTTTGGCTCTAAGGCCTACTTGACTACCTCTGGGTAACTTTAACTCTATTGATTCTATCAGAGACACCAAAAGAATTGTTCTTAACTCTTTTTTTATCCAGATTATTCAAAAGACATCAATCTCTAATGACAATATTCATGGTGTTTTCTACCTTAAGAACCCATATTTCAGCAGGGCTTGGTGGTGCATGCCTTTAATCCCAGCAGTTGGAAGGCAGAGGCAGATGAATCTCTGTGAGTTCAAATCCAGTCTGGTCTACAAAGAAAGTTCTAGTCAGCCAGGGCTGTTACACAGAGAAATCTGGTCTCGAAAACAAAAAATAAAACCCTCCCCCGAAAGAAGAGCCCATATTTCATGATTAAATATTAAGGTTTCTGATAATATAGTTAGATAAGATTTTTAAAAAGTAAATATTTTATCAGTGAAAAGTAGCTGTACAATATTGAACTCTCATTTCCCTTTATAATTATAAAATAAGAGATGATACTTGGCTATACCTATCAAATCTATAAAACCCTTATGACTCATGACTCTGACTGTTACTGACCTTGGTCATTACAGATAGTGCCTCAAGCCTTTTGGCAATTCCATTCTCAACAAACTAATTAAAATAGTCAAATTAATAGTGGAAGTTGAAAAGGGAGATTTATCCAACGTGGTTCATTGGGAAGGGGGTCAAAGAGATCCAGGGACCTCCCTGCACCCCAGAACTCTAACAACCTCCCCACTTGTCTCTGAAAAATATTCTCTGCAGGCATTGCTGACTAACCATCTGTGCTGTGTTTCCCATTGTCCCATGATGCCAGGGATGGATTCATCCTCGTTGGTCTGTTTTGACCCCACACTTGGGAACAAGTGACAGATGTCAAGGAGTTAGTGCCAATAAACCCTTTAGGTGTAATTTAAGCAACTGAGATATAGAAATAGCTTTTAAATCAAACGCATATTCTGCTTATCCTATGGGTAGGTTCTACATCACAAAGTTGTTCGGGTTCCTTTGTCAGAAGCTGCACGTATGTAGACTGTTTAAAATTCCATATTAAGGCTTTACAGAAACACAACTATCAAGTAATAGGCAGGCATTAACTATAATGCTTTACAAAACACAACCAGCATAAATAAAACTATTTTGAAAATTAAGAAATTGTGGACAATTTACAAATATCTAGTGTCTACTAAATCTTCAGAATAGTTTAAGAGACATCTATGTATAAAGGTCGCAGAACTTGGCATCATTACACAGAATCATACTGAAACTACATATAAAGCAAAATTTCGAAACTTTGCAAAGCAAAATTTAGATAGAATCTTTGTTTTTTAAAGCAATTCTAATTTAAGCCTGTTGCCACAAAAATCAAAATTTTAACTCACAAATTTAGAGAACACTTCTTGTTATTACAAACAGATTATGTATGAGAATTTCTCATATATACAAGAGCTGAAATGTTTATTTTGTCAAAATAAGCAGATTCATATTCAGGTTTTAATTAGCAAGATTATCAGACATGATTTTTATGCCTTTTAAAGTCTGTAAGGCACTAAAAGATCAGCATTATAACATATATGTAATGAAACTTTCTTTACAGAGCATCAGAGGATCTCTGAATGTAGCACAAATAATAAAAACCCAGAGAGAGATAGATATTGGGGTTCAACCTGAAGATCAGAAAAGCAAAGCAACTAAGCCACTAAGGAGCTCTTATCTCTATGAAATCTTCAGACTGAAAAGAGAATGAGTTCCTGTCTCATCCTGCCTTATATTCCTCTCTAGTGCTGGGATTAAAGGTGTGTACCACCACTGCCAAACTCTATGGATAACTAGTGTGGCTGCTGGGATTAAAGATGTGTGCCACCAAAAGAGAATTACAGGCCAATCTCACTCATGAACATCGATGCAACCGGATAATTTTGATAGAATTTTTAAAAAGCTTTAATAAACTTTCAATTGAGACAATAAAAAAAATTCTCAATAAAATACTGGCAAACTGAATCCAAGAACACATCAAAAAGATCATCCATTATGATCAAGTAGGCTTCATCCCAGAGATGCAGGGCTGGTTCAACATACTGAAATCTATCAATGGAATCCATCATATAAATAAACTGAAAGAAAAAAACCATATGATCATATCATTAGATGCTGAAAAAGCATTTGACAAAATTCAACACCCCTTTATGATAAAGGTCTTGGAGAGATTAGGGATACAAGGTTCATATCTAAATATAATAAAAGCAATATATAGCAAGCCAACAGCTAACATCAAATTAAATGGAGAGAAACTCAAAGCGATTCCACTAAAATCAGGAACAAGACAGGGCTGTCCACTCTCCCCATATCTCTTTAATATAGTGCTTGAAGTTCTAGCAATAGCTATAAGACAGAATAAGGAGATCTTGGGGATTCGAATTGGAAA
>PVIU01002423.1:0-50294 GCA_004026605.1 Ondatra zibethicus
GGTCACTTATGTACACTATCATATCATCTGCAAATAACGAAAGTTTGACTTCTTCCTTTCCAATTCGAATCCCCATGATCTCCTTATTCTGTCTTATAGCTATTGCTAAGACTTCAAGCACTATATTAAAGAGGTATGGTGACAGTGGACAGCCTTGTCTTGTTCCTGATTTTAGTGGAATGGCTTTGAGCTTCTCTCCTCTGCTGGAAAGGCCACAGAGTACAGGATACGCAGTCAATAGTTACTTATCCAATGAGGACATGAATGAGTGTTCTGGCTAGTATTTCTTCTAACTGTCACTGTTTTCTTACTCTAATGACTATACAATAGGCAATGTTCTTTTTCTTTAATCTTTACAGTTTTTTTATTTTATTGAGTTCTACATTTTTCTCTGCTCCCCTCCTTGTCTTTCCCCTCCCCATCAACCCTCTCCCATGGTTCCCATGCTCCCAATTTACTCAGGAGATCTTGTCTTTTTCTACTTCCCATGTAGATGAGATCCATCTATGTCTCTCTTAAGGTCCTCATTGTTGTCTAGGTTCTCCGGGGTTGTGATTTATAGGCTGGTTTTCTTTGCTTTATGTTTAAAAACCACCTATGAGTGAGTACATATGATATTTGTCTTTCTGGGTCTGTGTTACCTCACTCAATGTGATGTTTTCTAGCTCCATCCATTTTCCTGCAAATTTCAAAATGTCATTATTTTTTCTACTGTGTAGTACTTCATTGTGTAAATGTATCACATTTCCTTATCCATTCTTCAGTTGAGGGGCATTTAGGTTGTTTCCAGGTTCTGGCTATGACAAACAATGCTGCTATGAACATAGTTGAACACATGTCCTTGTGGCACGATTGAGCATACTTTGGATATATACCCAAAAGTGGTATTACTGGGTCTTGAGGAAGGTTGTTTCCTAATTTTCTGAGAAATCACCACACTGACATCCAAAGGGGCTGTACGAGCTTGCACTCCCACCAGCAATGCAGAAGTGTTCCCGTTACCCCATATCCTCTCCAGCGTAAGTTGTCATCAGTGTTTTTGACCTTTGCCATTCTTACAGGTATAAGATGGAATCTCAGAGTTGTTTTGATTAGCATTTCTCTGATGACTAAGGATGTTGAGCATTTCCTTAAGTGTCTTTCAGCCATTTTAGATTCCTCTGTTGAGAGTTTTCTGTTTAGGTCTGTACCCCATTTTTATTGAATTATTTGTTCTTTTGATGACCAATTTCTTGAGTTCTGTATATATTTTGGAGATCAGACCTCTGTCTGATGTGGGGTTGGTAAAGATCTTTTCCCATTCTGTAAGCTGTCGTTTTGTCTTGTTGACCATGTCCTTTGCTTTACAGAAGCTTTTCAGTTTCAGAAGGTCCCATTTATTAATTGTTTCTCTCGGCGTCTGTGCTACTGGGGTTATATTAAGCAAATGGTCTCCTGTGGCAATGCATTCAAGTGTACTTCCCAGTTTCTCTTATATAAGGTTCAGTGTGGCTGGCTTTATGTTGAGGTCTTTGATCCATTTGGACTTGAGTTTTGTGCATGGTGATAGATATGGATATATTTTCATTCTTCTACATGTTGATATCTAGTTATGCCAGCACTGTTTGTTAAATATGCTTTTTTTTCCATGTGCTAGTTTTTGCTTCTTTGTCAAAAATCAGGTATTCAAAGGTTTGTGGATTAGTATCTGGGTCTTTGATTCGGTTCCATTGTTCCTCCTGTTTGTTTTTAATGCCAGAACCAGGTGTTTTCAGTACTGTAGTTCTGTAGTAGAGTTTGAAGTCAGTGATTGTGATGCCTCCAGAATTCTTTTATTGTACAGGATTGTTTGGGCTCTTCTGGGTTTTTTGCTTTTCCATATGAAGTTGAGTACCATTCTTTCAAGGTCTGTGAAGAATTTTGCTGGGATTTTGATGGGCATTGCATTGAATCTGTAGATTGCTTTTGGTAAGATTGCCATTTTTACTATGTTAATTCTACCTATCCAAAAGTATGGGAGATCTTTCCACTTTCTGGTGTCTTCTTCAATTTCTTTCTTCAAAGATTTAAATTTCTGCAACAGGCAATGTTTATGGACTATCTCTTCATCATCCTCAACAAAACTATCAGCCAAGATCACAAGATGCGAGTTTCAAGATATGGAGAACAGTAGCCTGGACTGGATTTCCCAAATGGCACCTGTATTATGGTGAGACTGAGTCAGCCTCTTGGGGAGATTCTGGCTACTCCTGCCTTCAGGAAGTAACACAAGATGGTAGTCCTAAAATGTCACGTTTAGACTTAAAAGTTGTAAGAGGACATGAAAATGTTAAAATGATTTTAACTGAAAATGTTCTTTGTGCATTAGATTTATTATTTATGTCTCATGTTCTAACTTAAAAGCAGATCAGAATGACTTCTGATTAGGACATAAATTCTACTGAATCGTTCAAGAAAGGTAACAGATTGAAAACCCTCTTGCTCCTCACCACAGCTAGAGTGGTGGGATTAGAGCCACATATTGTTTTAAAGGAATCTGGTGCAGAGATGCATAAGTTAGTCAACAAAATTTTGGTACTTCAGTCTGAGAAACACAAGCAGACAGTCCATTGTTTAACATAAAGTAGATTAACTCTGAATCTACATGGACTTTATCTTGCATACCAGGGCAGAATGAGTGAATTTAATAATATTTTATAATTAAATGAGTATGCTTAGGATGTTATTGTCATTCCAACTAAGGCAAATGGCTCATGCTCGAAACAAGCATGTCTCATTTCAGTCCTCCAGTGACCCTCTGTGATCTGTGAAACCAGAGACTTTAGATGGCAACTGAGAAAATTAGAGTGGCCTTTCCAAGTGCCGCCATATTTGCCCTGCAACTTGCCATTCCACTTTGGTGTGTCATTAAACCAAAAGCTGGTGAGTTTATTGCTGCCTCGAATCCAATCTAAAATGATTTGACTGAAACGGGAACTAACAATTACTTGTTTTGGATCTGTGGTGGGTGATATATGAAAAGTATTAATAAAATTGCACAATATGCTGTTTGGTGATTAAACATCAAAAGAATGTCCAAACATCTAGGCAAGAGAAATACAGACCTTGAGACTTATCAGTTTTATGAAGAGGCCAAATTAGGAGCACTAAGTTTATCTACATATACCAACTAAATCAGAAAGCAATAGTTCGAATGGAATAAATTACCAGGCAGCTTTATCCCTACTGCAGAATTGATGAAAAGCTGTATCTTCAAGTTGCAAATCTAGGACCAGATTCCAGACCCAAGATGGCTTCCAGTGTTATGGAACACCCTATGGGATCTGGCACATTCAACTGCTCTTACTTGTTTACATTATAGCCATTAAGGAATTCTTCTAGTAATTGCTTTAAGGTCTGTTGTGAATCTTGACATCTGACTTTCTAAACAGTGAAATGTCAACTTCCTTGCTGACTAGGGTTAATGTACCTGTAAGGAGAACACGTTGTTACTTCTTTAATTTCATTCAGAAGGAACCGTTCTTGCCTTAGATCAGATGGGACCGAGTAATCTTGTGTGGTGTGCTGTGGTATGGCACAGTGTAGTATAGTGTGGTATGATGTGGTGTGGTATAGTGTGATGTAGTGTGGTGTAGTGTGATGTAGTGAAGTGTGGTGTGATGTAGTGTGGTGTGGTGTGATGTGATGTAGTGTGGTGTGATGTGATGTAGTATTGTGTGGTATGATGTAGTGTAGTGTGATGTGATGTAGTGTGGTGTGGTGTGATGTAGTGTGCTATAGTGTGGTATAGTGTGATGTGGTGTGGTGTGATGTGATGTAGTGTAGTGTGGTGTGATGTAGTGTGGTATGGTGTGGTGTGATGTAGTGTGGTGTAGTGTGATGTAGTGTGGTGTGGTGTGGTGTAGTGTGGTATAGTGTGGTGTGGTGTGTGGTGTAGTGTGGTGTAGTGTGATGTGGTGTGGTGTGGTGTAGTGTGGTATAGTGTGATGTGGTGTGATATGGTTTGGTGTGGTGTGGTGTGGTGTAGTATGGTGTGGTGTAGTGTGGTGTGGTGTAGTATAGTGTGGTGTGGTGTGGTGTAGTGTGGTGTGGTGTGGTGTAGTGTGGTATAATGTGGTGTGATGTGGTGTAGTGTGATGCAGTGTGGTGTGGTGTGGTATAGTGTGGTATATAGTGTGGTGTGGTGTAATGCGGTGTGGTGTTGTGTGGTCTAATGTGGTGTGGTGTGGTGTGGTGTAGTGTGATGTAGTGTGGTGTGGTGTGGTGTGGTGTAGTGTGGTATATAGTGTGGTGTGGTGTGGTGTGGTCTAATGTGGTGTGGTGTGGTGCAGTGTGGTGTTGTGCGGTGTGGTGCGGTGTGGTGGGGTGTGGTATAGTATAATGTAGTGTGGTATGGTACAGTGTGTTATAGTGTAGGATGGTGTAGTGTGGTGTGGCGTGGTATGATGTAGTGTGGTGTGGTGTGGTGTGGTGTGATGTGGTGTGGTGTGGTGTGGTGCAGTGTGGTGGGGTGTGGTATAGTATAATGTAGTGTGGTGTGGTGTAGGATG
Source organism: Ondatra zibethicus (assembly GCA_004026605.1). Taxonomy (NCBI): domain Eukaryota; kingdom Metazoa; phylum Chordata; class Mammalia; order Rodentia; family Cricetidae; genus Ondatra; species Ondatra zibethicus. The sequence goes on from PVIU01002423.1 coordinate 4,530, forward strand.
GTGTAGTGTGGTGTGGCATGGTGTGATGTAATGTAATATAGTATGGTACAGTGTAGCTGCCATGAATAAAACAGAAGCAACTGAGGAATTTTTCAAGTCATTAAAAGCAAAGAAAATTGTGTAAGCTAATAAAGTTGAATAACCTAATAACAGACTCTCTAGAAATTAAGACAGGTGATTTAAACCCTATGTTATTTCCTTATTCTAAAGCTGCTCAAATGTGAGTTGGCAGATCTGTAATAAATCAGTAATTACCCTGATCTGCCATCATAGTCTACAGAAGGACTTGTTTCCTTAAAATTAAAGGCAGGATAAAACAAAGAACAAAATCATAAGTTTTGTGGGCACCTTTGAAACTCAAGCTCAAAATGTGTTCCCTCTACTTGAGAACAACATGTCCTCACATATTCCAAGTCTGATTCCTGCCTTGTCTCCACCTTCTACTGCTCTTAGCCATCATACTCTAATCCTTTTCCTTGAGTATTGAAACTGGGTCCCATAAGTTACTATTAACATATGCTATGCACATAGTGGGTACTTAAAGCACAACCTCTATAATAATCCTGGGTCTACTTAGACCATGATTCTACTGTTCGCTAGAGACAAAGAATAGAGGAAGAATGGACTATAGACAAAAGTATAGAACTGCATGAAATTCCTCTTTTTCATGTCCTGTGGGGTTTTGTTGTTGTTGTTTGCTTCTAGACCATTCCAGGTATTATTTACAGCTCAGAAAACAAGAATACTTCTTTGAACTCTACCACAATCGACTTTTCAATGCAATGGAAAGGAGGGAAGGTACTGGATTTTTCGCTTGGATGGTCTGAAACCCACCAAGTCAGCATGCCTACTCTTGGCTGAGACATTCAGAGGAGCATGGTGCTTCCGTGGACACCTAACCTGAGGTCAGGTGCCCATCTCCTTCTTGCCTTCTTTTCTACCCAATCAGCATAATTCATTTGTCCGTAGGAATAAGAAACTGTAGATACTGGCTCCCCAAAGCCTCCAGCTGAGTCCACTAGATAGCAGCAAGCATTGATTTACTCCGCCTTCCAGCACATTTACTCAGATTTCGTAAAGTTCTTCTCGATATACTACCATTAGGCCTAAATTCCTAGGAAAAGCTGAAACACTTTCAGAGAAGAGGCTTTTTAAAAAAAAAAAAAATTCAGAACAACCAAAAGATGGATGTTTGCTGGCCAAAGACCCTAGGAAATCTTATCCTAAGTGGCTCTGAAAGAAAAACCCTGAGAAAAATCAGTACCAGGAGAAAAAGAGAGAGAGAGAGAGAGAGAGAGAGAGAGAGAGAGTGTGTTACAAATGTTTTGGGAATAGTCCCAGGTAATTTCACACTGCTATGAAGCTGTGAAATATTATCATTAACTAACCAAGTCCTTGCAGCTTGTTTGTTTTTATGCACAGGGTGAACATGGGGGACATGGTGGTGAGAGGAGCTTTTATACGTGAGTGACAGCTGTCACCTCAGGTCTGAAGCCATGAGACCATTAAGACAGGCCAGTTTACATCTTGGGTGTTGAAAACACTGGCAATTGTGTGCAAGAGCTTTATACAAAAGATTAGCTCATTCTTCCCTTGTTATTCTCTTTCACACAAAAAGAAAATACCTTAATATGTAAGTTACGAGGACCTCTGCCTGATAATTGATTTATACCAAAAACACTAAACACAGTCAGGAGAAAGCAATTCCTGCTATTTCCCCAGCTCGGAATTTGGATCCATTCCAGACATTTCTCTCTGAATCAGGCCCAAGCATCCCCATCTGGGGTACTAGCACACTGATGAGCGCTCCTATTTCATAAAAGTCCTATCTCCTCCCCCAGGCACGGGCAGATGAGCTTATCATAGAGGTCGCCCAAGAAAAAGCCTTCCATTTTCTCTTAATTCAGTGGGAAAGTTAAGTTTTCTTTTTTCACTTCAGTACAGTTCAAAAGTGATAAGAATATGTTTTGATATCATCTCAAGCGCCAAATCCCATCTGCTACAGCCAGAATTTACAAATCTAGCTGTACTCCCTAAAATAGGCTGGTGCCATCTAGTTCCTTTGAGCCATGCTTGCTGGAGCAGCCCATGATCTGTCTATCCACTAACGCTTAGGTAAGCATGTTCACAGTTACTCCGGAAAGTCTATCCAGGAGAGAGTCCTTACCGAACCCTTATGCTCACATGTGTCTTTGAGCAATCAAGAGTCACAGTATTCAACGGAAGCAAACGGAGATGTAGCCACTAAACCACCAACTCACAGTTTCCAGTCCTCAAACTGCAAGGTTGGTAAGTTCGGCGGATCCTTTGATTCACCTCTCTTTAACTTCATTTAAATTATTCAGCCAAACCACATTACATAGATGGTGGGCTTACCCTCATTTGAAAGGATATGGAAAAGTAAAAATTTTTGCTCTACCTCGGCAATGCTCTTCAACTCCCACTTCCTGTCCAGCCAAAGAGCTTTCTTTATGACACGCCTATACTAGTTATGACACGCCTATACTGGTTATGACATGCCTATACTGGTTATGACACGCCTATACTGGTTATGACACGCCTATACTGGTTATGACACGCCTATACTGGTTATGACATGCCTATACTGGTTATGACACGCCTATACTGGTTATGACACGCCTACACTGGTTATGACACGCCTATACTGGTTATGACACGCCTACACTGGTTATGACACGCCTATACTGGTTATGACACGCCTATACTGGTTAAAGCTTATTCTCTCTTCTTCCATGTCATGGGATTGGAGAACTCTATAACAGAGGAGTATATTTTCTTTTCACTTTTTCTCTATAAGGGAGACTTAATCACTGCCCAGTATAATGCCCTGTATTGGTCTGTTAAAGCTGCTACAACAAAATACGTTAGACTTATTCTCTTTTTAATTATTTATTTTATGTTTCTACCACAGTTTCCCTTCCCTCCTCGCCTCCAAGTCACTTTCTCACCTCCCTTCTGCCCCTCCCCCAATTTTCTCCACTATTTCTACTCAGAAAAAGGGTAGGCCTCCTATGGATAGCAACAAAACATGGCATATCAGGTTGCAATAAGACTAAGTGCCCCCCTTGTATTAAGGCTGGACAACATAAACCAGTATGAGGAATAAGATCCCAAAAGTCAGCAAGACTCAGAGACAGCCCCTGCTCCCACTGTTAGGTGCCCACAAGAAGATCAAGCTGTACGACTGTCACATATATGCAGGGGGCCTAGATCAGTCCCATGCAGACTCCCTGGTTGTTGATTCAGTCTGTGAGCTCCTATGAATCCAAGTTAGTAGATTCTGTGGGTTTTCTTGTGATGTCCTTGACCCCTCTGACTCCTATAATCCTTCCTCCCTCTCTTCAGCAAGATTCCCTGAGCTAAGCCTGACATTTGTTTTTCTGTTTCTACCAGTTACTGGATGAAGCCTCTCTGATGACAACTGGGTTAGGCACCAATCTATGAGTATAGCAGAATGTCATTAGGCATCATTACATTGACTTTTTTTTTTCTCCAACAGTGTTTGGTTCTATGCTAGGTCTCTGGGCCATCGAACCTCTCATCCTGGCACCCAGGCAGTGTTGGGAGTGAGCTCACTCTTGTAGCATGGGTTTGAGTCTGGAACAGTCATTGGTTGACCATGCCAACAATCTCCGTACCACCCTTGCCCTGGCACATGCCATAGGAAGGACAGACTTATTCTTAAACACAGACAAAATCTATTTCTGATAGTACTTAAGGCTGACAAATCAGAATCAAAGCACCAGCAGATTCGGTGTCCAGTGAGATCCCATTTATGATAGTGGTGCCATCTGTGTTATCCTCAAGTGGTATTCGGGGCAAAGGGGCTCTCAAGTCTCCTTTATGAAGTTAATCATATTCTTGAGAATGGACCCTCATGACCTAATCACTTCCCAAGTCCTCTCAATGTCATCACCTTGGAAGCCAATTTCAACACACAGATTTGGAGGAGATACTTTCAGACCTTTGCACAGTCCAAATCAGAAAGACAGCCCTTTCTGGTGCCTGTTCTGTGACTGAAATCAACTTGAAATTGCATTTATACCCTAAATTAGATCTACCACTACCTACCACATACACCCCAAGCTCAAGAAATAATAAATGAACAAATAAAAAGCCCAGAGGCTGCAATCACTCAAAATTGTTAAAAGAAGCAGTAAGTATTCGGAGACAAAAATTTTGATTTTAAAATGTACTTGTTATTTTTGTATATACTAAAAATTTTACCAGCATATAATGTTTATTGAGAATATTCTGAACCTTATTGTTAATGGAAAATTTAAAGTATATAAAAAAGAAAAAAATAAAAATATCCACAAACTTCTCTAGGATCACGAACTATAGGCTCAATGTCCTTTATTTATGGCTAGAATCCACTAATGAGTGAGTACATACCATATTCATATTTTGGGGTCTGGTATCTCACTCAGGATGGTGTTTTCTATTTCCATCCATTTACATGAAAAATTCAAGATGTTATTGTTTTTTACCGCTGAGTAGTACTCTAATATATATATATATATGTGCCACACTTTCTTTATCCATTCTTCCACTGAGGGGCATCTAGGTTGTTTCCAGATTCTGGCTATTACAAATAATGCTGCTATGAACATAGTTGGGCATCTCTTGGGTATATTACCAAGAGTGGTATTGCCAGATCCTGAGGTAGGTTGACTCCCAATTTTCTGAGAAACCACCACACTGATTTCCAAAGTGGTTGCACAAGTTTGCATTCCCACCAGCAATGGATGAGTGTTCCTCTTATTCCACATCCTCTCCAACATAGATTATCATTGGTGTTTTTGATTTTAGCCATTCTGAAAGGTATAAGATGGTATCTCAAAGTTGTTTTGATTTGAATTTCCCTGATAGCTAAGGAAGCTGAACATGTCCTTAAGTATCTTTTGGCCTTTTGAAATTTTTCTGTTGAGAATTCTCTGTTCATTTCAATACCCCATTTTTAATTGGGTTATTTAGAATTTTAATGTCTAGTTTCTTGAGTTCTTTATATATTTTGGGGATCAGACCTTTGTCTGATGTGGGGTTGGTGAAGATCTTCTTCCATTCAGTAGGTTCCCTTTTTCTCTTAATGACTGTGTCCTTTGCTTTACAGAAGCTTAAAAACATATATAAATCCTCCTGGAAACTGGAAGCAGACAAGATCGCCAGGCAAAAGTTGGGAGCATGGGGGTGGGAGGAAGGGGAGAGGGGGAGAGAGAAGGGAGAAAGGGAGGGTTGGGGAGAGCTTGGGGGAGTGGGATGGTTGAGATGGAGGAAGGGCAGATATGGGAGTAGGGAAGAAGATATCTTAATTAAGGGAGCCATTTTAGGGTTGGCAAGAGACTTGGCTCTAGAAGGGTTCCGAGGTGTCCATGGGGATGTCCCCAGCTAGGTCCCTGGGCAGTAGAGGAGAGGGTGCCTAAACTGGCCTTGTCCCATAGTCACACTGATGGCTATCTTGAATATCACCATAGAACCTTTGTCTGGCGACAGATGGAGATAGAAACAGAGACCCACATCAGAGCACTGGAGTTAGCTCCCAAGGTCCAGTTGAAGAGCAGAAGGCGAGAAAAGATGAGCAAGGAAGTCAGTACCGCGAGGGGTTGGTCCACCCACTGAGACAGTGTTCCTGATCTAATAGGAGCTCACCAAAGCCAGCTGGACTGGGACTGAATGAGCATGTGATCAAACTGGACTCTCTGAATGTGACTGACAATGGGAGCCAACTGAGAAGCCAATGATAATGACACTGGGATTTGTCTCTGCTGCGTGTACTGGCTTTTTGGGATCCTAGTCTATTTGGATGTGCACCTTCCTAAGCCTGGATGGAGTGGGGAGGGACTTGAACTTCCCACAGGGCAGAGTACCCTGCCCTTTCTTAGAACTGGAGGGGGAGGGGAGTGGAGGAGCAGAAGGGAAATGGGAGGAGGGGAGGAAGTGGAAATTTCGAATGGTATTATTTATAAAGCAATAAAAAAAGAACAACAAAAAAATATTCACAAGCCCAGTGTGTACGCAGTTGGTGCTCTAACATATTTCTTTCAAAATTTATAATTTTAACAACTTTATTCATTTCTCATACTCTGCTACTGTGAAAAGTGACTAAGTTACAAATGTATTCCCATTAATTTTAGTGCAAAACTTGGTTTTGCAATCCCTATCCAAGATACTGAAGGAGTTTTGCTGACAGCAAAACATATCAGATGATTAGATATTTTTGTAAGTAACAGTAATTTTAAAGTACATAAATACAGCTTGAACACCAAATATAATATAATAAGAGTTTATTGTACTCATTTAAAAAGAGAGGAATATTACGTGGGCGGAGTGCCTGAAGGGTAAGAACAAGCAAGTCATTTTTTGAATGATGCTAAGATCAATCAACAAATAAGACAGAAAGACCTGGGTGGGGCTTGTGGTTATTCTACATTTAGACTGACAGATTTACTATTCTTCTGGGCATGGTAGTGCACACCTGCATTATCAGTACTCAGGAGGCAGAAGCAGGAGAATTTCTGTGAGATCCAGGCCAGCTTGAGCTGCATAGTGAACTCCAGGCCGTCCTGAGTAACAGTATGGGAGCCTTGTCTTAAAAAAGGAAAAAAAGAGAGGGGGGGGTGAAAGGAAAAAGGGGGGATATAGAAATAGGAAGGAAGGAAGAAGGAAAAAAGCAATTATTTTAATGTAAACAGATATACTTCTAATTTTAATGGTTTAAAAGAACATTTATTATTTCTCATGATTCTCTGTGATCATTAGACCATTTTGTTTCTATATGGGGATCAAACCCAGGAGTTCATGTATGCTAAGAAAATGTTCTACTGCCACTGAGATGCACCCAGCCCAGCACTTCTTTTGTAAATTGTGGGTCAGTGTGGCTGATCTCTGTTGCTAGCTGGTGACTTAGCTACAAACAGTCGATGTAGGTCAGCAGTGAGGAAGGGTTTCCAGACAGTAAACACGTGAGGCATGTTATCCTTATTGGAACTACTCAACTCTTACTGTAGTGTGAAAGCAACTTTGCACACTTTCTAATCAAATAGGTTAGCTCTGTTCCTAGGCCATCTCAGGTCTGGGGTGACCTCAATCAGGTACTTGGAAAAAGATGGGTTGATAGGCAGAGATAAGTGGCTCTCATACTTGCTATGTATTAGGATTTCCCAGAGACAGACTAAATCATAGATTGCTAGACTTCACAACCAACACAGCAACTCAGTAGGCCTGTGAGGAGGAGAATTTATTTCTTTGTGAAGAGCCCCTCATGCTGCTGTTGACCAAGTATTGTGAGCACCATGGGTCAATAACCTACCCCTCTCATGTTTTTAGTAGGCTTTAAGGTGAAATATTGAGGAAACAGAAGTTGACTGAACAATAGAAAAGCAACATGATCTCCCAAGGCTGTTTTACCCAGCAGTCACCGAAGATAAATCTATATGTGTTAGTTTCATCCCTTCTAATAAAGACATTATTGAATGAATGTCAGGGTCCAGCCTCGACAGTGTTTGCGTGTTTCAGGGTAGGAGCATGAAGATTAGAATTATTAAGCAAAAGAAATAGAAGTATGTGAGAAATAAAAGACAGAAACGCAGAACAGTAGTGGAAAGGAAGTTCAGCGAATGCTGAAATCACCTGTGTTTATTTTCCATATACTTATATACTCCACTCCAAAAGGGGAGAGGGGGCAACATACTTCATTAACATGATAAAAGGAATAAACAGAGCATCCTCAGTCAAGCACTCTGTTGTTTAAACAGGACGTGTCTAAACATCCTTAGACCAAGTATCCTGCAGACAGCCACTCCCTGGAACCTCCTGCCAATCTCCTTGAAGGAACAGAAATAGACCTTAATTCTTTGACCTTTTGTCAAGGTGGAGCAGATCCACCTCTATACTCAAAATACTAATTAACCACACCCTAGGTTAGGATCTCTTATTTGTAGCCACACCTGTTGTCAACAACTTTGAAAGAGCGGAAAAAAAGCTCACACTCTCTGACCTTTAGTCAAGGTGTAACAGACCCACATCTGTGGGCCCTAGCAAACAAATACAACTCATTTTGGTTAAAATATCACAGAACACATATTGTAAAATAGCAAATGAAATCCATTGTTCTGAAAGATTTTTTTCCAAGGGGGCTTGGAATAGGGACATGGAGTGGAACTCTGAGGAGACCCCTCATTGTATTGTAGAAAGTTAGCATTCAGGGTTGAGGAAGACAGTTCCATGATTCAGAGCACTTACTACCCTTGCAAAGGACCCAGAATCTGTTCCCATCACCCATGCAATAGCTTACAACTGTCTGTAACTCCAGTTCCAGGATATCTGGTGCCCCCTTCTGGCCTCCATATACTCATGGTATGTATGTAATACATACAAAAAATTAATTTTCAAATAAAAATTTTAAATATCTGGCTCATTCCTCCCAGTTGACCTTTTACCACATCTTACAAGCTCATAGATTTGTGACATCATAACTTTGATTTCTAAAAGGTGTTATATGGTGATTTTTTTTAATTTATTTATTATGTATACAGTGTTCTGCCTGCATGCATACCTGCACCCCAGAAGGGGGCACCAGATCTCATTATAGATGGTTGTGAACCACCATGTGGTTGCTGGCAATTGAACTCAGGACCTCAGGCAGAGCAGTCAGTGCTCTTAACCACTGAGCCATCTCTCCAGCCCCGGTGATTTTCTTTTTCAGAAATCTGTCTTCCAATGAAAGACTAAAGCTAAAGTCAGTGGTGCCAAAGCCAAATGGCTTACACTCTGCCTAGCACTGTGTTTTCTGAGTCATAGAAATATTTACATGTTGGTGTAAACTGAAGCACAAGGAATATTTTTGCACTTGAGTCTACTTTTTGAGGGATTAGAAAAATTGAATTTAGTTTACATGACAAGGTGGATCCAAACCTGATGACAGACAAAACTATTCCACAAAATGTGTCCCTTCTAAAAGTAAATAAAGAATCACAGTTCAAACTGGAGAGTAAGATATTTTACCTCTAGGGAGACCAACAATATGTACTGAGAAGCCAGTTTTTATGGCTCTGAGAATTTGGTTAGCTCCAGAATACAGACATTATTACCCTTCAATCTCAAAAGATTTATATCGTAAGTGAGGCCACACAGGCACACATCACATGAGGCAATGACCAAAGTATTTATGATATTAGAAAAGCAGCAGGTTGAGGGCTGAACTGGTGGTTGGAAGATTTGAGGGGAAATGAAAACCCCTCCATGTTCCCACAGGACACAGAAATAGGCATGATTGACTACATTAAGTGTGTGGTTTCTGTGGTGGATCTTATGAAAGCTATGATCTGATGATGCTTCTGTGGAAGAAAGAGCAAATATGAACCTGTCCTTTATCCCTAAGCACTGAGTTGGCCTCTCTCTTCCCTACTGCTTCTCTTATGGTCGGGTATGGTTATAATCTTTTGTTCTTCTGTCCTATAAGGAAAATAGTTTCCAGTTATGGATTGAATGTTTGTATCTACCCCTAAATTTCAGTGTTAAAAATCTAACCTGAAGCACAAGGAATACTTTTGCACTTGAGTCTACTTTTTGAGGGATTAGAAAAATTGAATTTAGTTTACATGACAAGGTGGATCCAAACCTGATGACAGACAAAACTATTCCACAAAATGTGTCCCTTCTAAAAGTAAATAAAGAATCACAGTTCAATATATGATATTTGGAGGTGAGGTCTTTGGGAGATAATTAGGTTTAAATGACATCATGTATTGGTGTCCTTAGCGGAAAAGGAAGAGTTATTGGAGTCCCCTCCTCTCATCTCAACTCCTCCTATCTCTTCCTCGCCCCTCCCTCACATGCCTGTATGAGAACACATTCAAAAGGTAACTATTTTCAATCCAGAAAGAAGACAGTCATCAAAGGATACAATTGATTGGCACCCTGATCTTAGACTCATGGTGTCCAAAACTATTAGGAATAAATTCTTGCTTTTCATACTCCATCTATGGAATGTTGTTATTGTAGTCTGAACTCCAGGACCTTTGGGGGCTTTCAGATAGATTGTCAAGATGAGATCCACTAAGCGTCTTTGGATTGAGTTTCTGAATCAAGGGCCAGAGAACAGCACTGATTCACCTCACTTCCCGCTCCTCCTGGCTAAGAAACATAAAATAATCTCATCTCAGCATCACTACTTCTCTGGGTTATTTTACCCCCATAAAGCAGGAGGGCATCATACACCATCAGTTTGTTGAAAAATCACATGTAAAGACAGGAGCAATGATGTGCTTCTCTTCTGGGAAAAGAAAAAGGAAAACTGAAATACATACTGGCTAGAAGGGTGTTACATTGTGAAACTTTCTAAGTAAGACATGCTTCCTTCGGAAAATAGAGTATGGATTAGAACTTAAAATTAAATGGCATTTTCTTATTGGTGTGGACAAAGTGGAATATCAGAATGCTTTATGTTGACACAGTGTAACCTTTCATAATTTGACTTCTATACTTCCTTCTAGTATTTATCAACAGAGGTGTGTTCAGCATGGCAAGATAAATTAAGAGATGGAACCCTGCAATGGGAATTTATGGGAAATCAGATCTTGCAGCTTGTGGTTTTGACTGGGTTTAGAGACATGTTAACTGCTTTGGGTGTCTCTAGGGTGTCGTCAATTAATTGAACTCTGGCCTTGCAGAGATTGATTGACACCCAGATGATTGAAGCAATGGCTGTGTCCCGATAGCAATTACTCTTCCTGAAAGCACTAGCCTTTTCTCGTCTCCTCCAGAGAACTGCCGTGGTGAGGGAAATGGAAAGTCTAGGCTTTCACAGATCGTGTGTCGCTAACTCGTCACCTGGGAGGTGGCACTTGTCAAGAGCAAAATGGAAAAAGATGTAGAAAAAAAGGAACTTAAAAACTGAGGTACTGTTCGGAGGACCTGTCATTAACCTATGTCCCCAGGACACTGATTTGTTTAGGAAAACATGCCCCATGAGGTTCACGGCCAGCGTGTATGGAGGTGTTGAGGTCTAAATGCAAGCTGATCCTTAGCGTTTTCTTATAGTGGGCGATCATTTATTAAGCACCATATAGTGCACACGTTCATACTTCCTGTGCATTTTCTTAAATATTCCCCTCCAAAACTCCAGTGAACAGGCAAGCAGATGGTTGTTCAGAAACTCTGCTGTCATCTCAGACCTAAAAAAAAAAAAAGCAAAATAAAGGGAAAAACTCAGTTACCTCAGTTCTGATAGTTCTGAAGACAGGAGCAATGTGTGGGGACAAGTGGGGAGCTCCTAGGCGTTTATTAACCTCACCTTTCAAACAGAGTGGAGAGGAATAACATAAGTTGGTATGTTAACTTCCTTGACATGACTCAATGAAAAATTTATGTCCTGAAGAGGGGGGAACCCAACGTGAGGTGTGAGTCCATACATATTTCCCACATTTACAAATCGCAAGCACTTCTAAGAGAAAGATAATTCTAGAGGGACTCATCACAATACTTTTGCCCTACTCGACAGGATAAACAGAGGCTGTGACCTACACAGGATGAGATGAGCCAGCTGTTCCGAAAAAGGCTGTGACTGTATTTGCTTCTTTTGTTAATGTGAGAAAGTTTCATGATTGCTAAGTTATTTTTTTTATAAAAGGGGATATGTGTACCATCTGAGGTCCGATCTTATGTCTTTTCAGGTGTTCAGTGGAATCTGCTTTTTGGAGTGCTTTTGAGAAACCCACAGACTGAAAAACACAAATTTTAGATGCCTCTTAAAAGACAAAGAGACTGGCTGTCTCTTGAGAAAGCATTCCGTGTCTATCCAGAAATGAAGCATTGGTCCAGCCTACAGGAGCCATGCATGGGTTCAGGATGACAACCATGTATATAATGAATAAACCTATTCAAGCAGCCTCAGGCAACAGTGGGGTTTCTCTGAAGGAAGCTGGATGTATTACTTACTTTCCTATTACTATGATAAAGTAAAACACCACGACCAAAGCAACTTATAAAGAAGATTTCTAACTGGGTTTATGGTTTCAGATGGTGAAGTCATGATATGGTGGCAGGAAAAACCAAGAGCCACATCTCCAACTACAAGCAGGATGCCGTGCATACTGGGAATGCCACCGTGGGTCATTTGAAACCTCAAAGATCACCCCCACACACACAGTGACATACCTCCTCTAACCAATTCACACCTCCTAAGCCTGCCCAAACAGTTTCACCAAGTGGGGACCAAGTACTCAAACATGTGAGCCTGTGGTGGCCATTCTCATTCAAACCACAACACTAGGTGACCACCAGCACACAATCAAAATATGTAGGTTTAGTCCTGTTTCTGTTGCTTGCTAACTAAAGGAGCCAGAATAAAGTATTTAATCTTCCTACTAATGTGTAAAAGGGAGACAGGAATTAAAGAAATATTGTGAGGATATATAAGATACTGGCTGCAAAGCAGGTGATTAGTGTCTGCCATAGCAAATGTTGCTTATTATTATTTTGATAATTAAAGGCATACGAATTTCTTTTCCAAATTTTCCCCCAAAGTCTTTTTGTCAGTCTTGACTCTGCCATCATTACTCCCAAGTCCCCACTGTCGTCACGTCCTAAGCAGGAATACTTCATACTCACGATTGAGTATCGGTCTCAAATTAAGAAAACACATTAGCTCACACCAAAATGCATGTTGTAAAAAGTACTACAGTCTTTTTTAAAAATACATCAGAGTCAGTATTTCTTTTCTTCATTAGAAAGACATCCTTCCTCGAAATTTCAATTCTTTTGACATTAAACTCACCAGTTCTTTAAGGAGCATATCAGCTGGCACCTTGATGGACACCTTTGCTATCTGCCTGTTCATATTCTAGTGTCTGACCGTATCTGAGGATGTTGCTGTGAGACACGGCTGCCTTGCCCTGTGATGGATGGGGAGGCGACTGGTAACTCGCGGAGGAGGTGACTTTAGTGCTATTCAGACTAGGCATGTGTTTAGTCATCTCTCAGAAATGTGGAATGCAGTAACAGAAATAACCAGATGCCCCGGAACACAGTGCCACAGGGCAGACTTGGAAAATGAAACGGCTACACTTTACTCGCCCTGTGGAATAAACTACGATTAGTGGCCCCAAGTTTTGCTCCCATTTGTATGCAGTATATTGCTTAACAATTTACTATTCCTAGGGGAAAATTCTAGAACATCTTCAATGAAAGACCTTAGCACTTTCATATTTTTATAAAAAAATTGTTAACAAAGGATTTATAAAAGAAGGGAAAATGGCTTGTGAAGTCCAAAAATATATTTGAAAGAATACATGCTGTTTTCCATAGTAAGAAAATAGTATTTCCTTGCCTGTAATATTGTCTGGCGGCTTTTTGGTGACAGTTACTCTTTCAAGACTTAGTTTTATACTAACACTTACAAATAAGAAGAGTGATCTGAGGATTCAGTGTAGAGAAGTCATAAGATGGAGAAGGATTTAAAGTTGAGCAAAAAACAGCATGAACCAAACTACTTTGTCTCAAACATGACAAACTTGTTACCAAAACAATGTACTTTTGAGATTATAATCATTATCCTTATTAATATCTGCTCAATAGATCCTACCTATGGGAATTCTCTGTTAATAGTGAATTGATGATAGTGATCAGCAGGTAAGAGTCAAAACTGTATCACCTACCCACAGTGCACAACACTGCACTAAGATTCCTGTGGACTATGGGAGGCATTGCATATGGAGAACGATTCACTACAGTGAAACAGACACCTCCAATTCCCAAAGCCATGTGGAGATTAGACAATGCCTGAAGTAAAAGAGATGGTTGAGATATTGTGCATGTGGGTCAACAGCTATGTTGAGCTCATGTTTGGAAAGCATGAAGAGAGTGTTGAACCTAAGACAGAACATGTGCTTAGCATACACGAGGTCCTGAATTCCAGCGCCAGAATCACATAAAGAAAATAAATAAAATGTAGTGGCCATGTTTCCCTGGCATTTGGAGGTGAGTAAGAATTTATACTTTGTCTCTGCTTGTGTTAGGTAAAAGCCCTCAATGACCTGTCCACTGTGAACCTTTCATGACCCAGAAGTCTCTCTCCTCACCACCTGCTGCTACTTCTGCTTTGCTTCTCTATTCACCATTATTTGGTCCACTATTTCACCACTTGTTTATTCATCAAACTCTTTTTTAACAGAATTCTTATATTTTTTATTAAACTTATTCTCTTATTTGTCAGCATTAACTCATTAAAACATCATAAAATAAAATAACAATTAGAATTTCATCTCTGTTTCAACACAGGACAAGTTACTCTGAAGCTAAATACCTTCTTCCTTACATGCTAGAAGCTAATTTATAAAACTTATTTCATAGAGGACTAATATGAGAATGAAGAGAAACCAGGTATTTGGTTCAACGTCTGTACAAAAAACATTTTTAACATGCTAGCTGTCTGTCTTATTACTGGGAAGCACATTCTGTCCTTAAAGGCCAAGTCTATGTCTCTGTCACTGAAATGACCATAGATCGTCTCCTTTCCAAAGCCAAAGCAGAGTCATTGTCACCAAGGTTGTGTGTGTGTATGTGTGTGTGCATGTATGTAAATATATGTGCACACAGGGATACTTGTATGTGTATCAACCGGTCTTTGATGACTGAAATCATAATGACAGGATTTCATTGTATTATATTTAGTTAAAGCACAAGGCAGAAACTGCCTTTCATTGCCCGTGTTGTGGGTAATGGATCCAGTAAGATGCTCCCTGTCACTGAGATCACAGGATGAAACGGTGTAGAGAAAGAAAGCTGATTCAGTGCTCCTGAGAAAGGAATCAGTTCTGATTTAATTATGAAAAGTTTGAATGGAGCAGAGGTTTTGCTCTTTTTACACCAAATACGGAGGTTGGGTAAAAGAAGTTGCACAATCTAATTGCCAAGTAGGAGTAAGAAAGTACATCAGGCCATCAAGGTGTATTAAGCAGACTCCAGAACTGTGAGATAACACCAGATGCAAACAACCTAAGGAGGGAACAGTTTTACTCTGGGGAGTCCAGTACATGGCCCCAAGTCATTGGTTACCATGGCAGTGGGGTGTGTGTGTATAGAAGATGGGGTTCTCTTATTTCATGGGAGAGAGGAAGCAGAAGCAAGGACCAGGCATGAGTTCCAAAATCATGCCCCAGTGACCATCTTTCTCCTGCTGGGCCTTATGTCCTAAAGTTTCCAGAAACGACTCCAAATAATGATACTAGCTGGGGACTTACCATGTCTTACATAGCCTGCTAGGGACATTTCTCATTTACACTGTAACAGAAGAGAACTGCAGGAAAGCATAGCATGAGCTTAGAGCAAAGAAAGCTATAGAGTCTCTTGAGAGTCAGGCATCCACAGGAAAACACGAGGAGACATGAAAAGAATAAAATTTAGAATTTGAGCTGGACACAAACAAATCATTTTAACCATAGCCCAAAAGAGAATTCTAGAAAAGAATCTGTAGAGAGTTTCTCATTATTTCTTCAATATGTCATTTGCATTATGTTACTAGCCCCACAAAGTCCAAATACTCCAAACTTGACAAACATGTCATCACGAAGACATACCTGTCAGGGTAGAAGAACAGAGTCTGTGTGCTATTGTTTTATCATGTGTATTCATCTTTTAAATATTATGTTTGTGCTATATGTGCCTCCATCTGCAATCTTGTCAGGGTCTCGAAATGTGAGGAAAATGCTCACGGTTCAGAAAGGTCTCCAGGCATTGGTCCCAGGGGAAAGGTTCCTGCTCAGCTGTACGTTTCCTGCGTTGTTCCCATCAAACTAGTCATTGTGTCTCAGCAACTGAAGGTAGAATTGTGGGCATAGATTCACAACTCTTTGTGTTAAAGCAGTAATTAGGCTAGTTCTCAGCTTAATAGTACAATAGGACCTCACTAACCCCAAACCAAACTGAAATCATCACAGTCAAGCAACAACGCCGAAATGGCTTCCAACAATTCATTGCACTGGTGATGCTAGCACAGGCTGCAAAGGAAGATGTTCCTGTCAGACATGCTTTCCATTCCCAGCATGCCTTGGCTTGCCACATACCTTTATGTTTATAGGGAGAAAACTATGATGAATCCAGGAGTTTTATTGTGCCCAATAAATAAGGTTTCTGGGATGTCACCTTGATGGCTGTAGGTGAATTGTTAACAATGCTAGCATGTTCGGCTTTCACTCCAGCCAATTGTCTGAAAGGAAGCACTGAAATGAGGGACTCGGTAGCATTCCTCATGACAAGATAGCAAGTTTGTTTTTGTTTTTGGTTTTTTGGTTTTTTTTTTTCAAGACAGGATTTCTCTGGAGCTTTGGTGCCTGTCCTGGAACTAGCTCTTGTAGACCTGGCTGGCCTTGAACTCACAGAGATCTACCTGCCTCTGCCTCCCGAGTGCTGGGATTAAAGGCGTGCGCCACCACCACCCGGTAAGATAGCAAGTTTTATGCGATGGCAATAAACAGTGGCTTTATAACAAATGATGTGGGGAGTTCTTTATGTTGACAGCATAACAATGTCTAAATCAAGGCTGGCCAGGGCAGGGTAACTGCTTAGGATAAACGTGTGCCTCTCTTATACTCTCCTGGAAAAGTCAGTAAGGATTTTCCAGCATAGCAGTAATAAGTGCCCAAGGGATTACGCCAAGGCTATGTGGGGTACTCAGTGTGCTACACTTTTAAGACAATAGATTAGCACCGTATTGCAAACTGGTGCTTGAGAACTGCCTTGCTCATATTGCTGAAAACTGTTAGGAATAAATCTCTGCAGGTGTTGGGTTTGATAATCTCAGTTTAGATAACTTTGTATATTTTATTCAACACTCCAGATGTCTATCAAAACCTGCTCTTTTTTGTTTTGTTTTGTTCTTTTGTTTTTCTGTTGTTGTCAAGGCAGGGTTTCTCTGTAGCTTTGGAGCCTGCCCTGGAACTAGCTCACTTTGTACACCAGGCTGGCCTCGAACTCACAGAGATCTGCCTGCCTCTGCCTCCCGAGTGCTGAGATTAAAGGCCTGCACCACCACCGCTCGGCTCATCTCTTTCTTAACATCAATCATTTCCGGGCTCTAGGGAGATGGTTCAGTCAGTAAAGTACCTGGTGTGTAAGTACCTGAACTTGGTGTGCTAACATCCATGTAAAAAGTCTGCCAGAGACATGTACCTGTAATCCCAGTGCTGGGGAGGTAGATGAGGAGGGTCCGGAGAGTCTGCTGGCCTCTAGTCTATCTGAAGTGTCAAGTTCCAGGTTCAGTGAGAGATCCTGGCTCTAAAAAAACAGGGTAAAGATCTGGCCAGTGGTGGCACATGCCCTTAATCCCAGTACTTGGGACACTGGGGACACTCAGGAGGCAGAGGCAGGCAGATCTCCGAGATTGAGGCCAGCCTGGTGTACAAAGTGAGTTCCAGCATAGCCAGGGCTGTTACACAGAGAAACCCATGGACGAATATGGGAACATGAACACACGCACGCACACACACACACACACACACACACACACCCCACAATGTTTGCTCTCTAAACATGAGCCCAGATACTGCAAACAGAATCTGCTGTAGTGATTCTTCTCTTCACGTTTCAGTCTTTAAGTGGACTCCTGACTGAAAACAACAAGTCATTACAAGATGCTGGTCATTTAATTCATAAGTTTTCATCCTCATGTTCCCTTGTATCTACAAAAGTACGTTTGTGAGACCTGTTCTACCCGTTAGGCATTAGCTCCCTGCCTGAGGGGACATCTCATCTGTGACTGACTTCTCAAACACCTCCCTGGCACTGAAGGCCCCTTGCAGGTTACAGCTGAAATCAAGATGTTCATTCATTAATTTATTACATACCGATCTCAGGCAAAGGGTGGATGTCTTGGGCCTCATTAACACTCTTAATGTAGTTACTGAAGTTCCTTCACTTAGGAAAAGCCATGAGCTCAGTGACTCATAGGCCAAGGTCACTGAAGACCATAGGTGAGGGAGTTATTAAACATTTATCCTGAAAAGGGTTTTTAAATGAGGGTTTTTTAAAGTAAGATAGCATAAAATGGACAAAACTGAAATTGTGATGCAAGTTACCCACTGTTCTGTCCTTTGTCCCCCAGATACCTTTCCTGTAATTTTAAATTTAAAACGGGGTTTAAATTCAATTGTCTTTTGGGATTCCCCATGCATATTTTTTTAATTGCAAAAAAAGAAAGGTCTTGACTTTGAGTGTGACCTTTCAGGAGACTGAATCTCTTCTGATAGAATCAGTTTTTGCCAGTTCCTTTGGAAGCCCAAGAACAAATCAACCTTTGATTTCTGGTGAAATGTTCACTCCCCAGCCTGTCAACAAACTCCTCCTCATGAGATAGCACCCCTCTGCTCTCACTCGTGACCCTGCCTTGTCTCAACATGGAACGTCTTGCATGGCACAGATATTTCAAGGAGTGTTGGAAGCTGTGAGTGTCAGGCGTGTTTAAGTATGATCCAGAGCATGGGAGCTCTTGGTTTATTCTCCCGCACAGAGATAATGGTTTACATTAGATTGATTATATGCAGACCGAGGAGCAGATCTTGTGCAACAACTCTGAGGCGTGCTGAAAGATAAAAATCCCATTTGCTGCATTTTATATTGGTGGTCTCTGACGTGAATGATGCAGGCCTGCAGAGCCCTTGTAAATCACAGATATAATGAGGGCCAGATAGCAGCTCACTTAACTGTTGAATGAAGTAAGTGTTTCTTTACTTCAGACTGAAGGATGGCATATTTGTAATCTAAAACTTTGTGTTATCAGGGCCAAAGAAGTCTTTTGCGAATATTGTTGAATGTGGGTAGATAAGCTGAACGGTTGTGTGAGCATTCCTGGTGTTACATGGCGAGGTTGTAAGGAAAGTTTAATTTATTCGCCCTTATGTAAATTTTATAATTCTCTCCCTAGAGGATCGCTAGAGCAAAGATGAGCCCCTTTCCAGTTTCCTTTCTGCTCTCTGCCTCCAGCCCTTCAGGGAAAGAACAAAGGCAGCTCTTTGGTGGCTAATCAACCACTCACTAACTGGAGATGGGCCTCTCAGATGGGAAAGCAATATAATGCCAGGAACCAAGAACAAATCCAGACCCAATCATCCTGCCTGAGTGAACAGCAAACCTCAAGAGTGAAAACACCTTTGCTTCTAACATTTCATTAATCTGAGTCTGAGTCAGTTTTACGTCTAATAGGGCTATTTCCACGTGTTTCGCAATAGGATTCGCTTCCATAACTGCATGAAGTGCAACCCCCGTTCTGCAAATGAAGAAGCGGGAGCACGGAGGAATTAATATGAGGACCTTGGTGTTAGTTGCCAGGAAGGTTCTCTCCCTACACCATAAGCACACACACACAGGCACGCAGTCACACTTCCACACACATACTTAAAACTATCTCGTGTACACACGCATATCCATGCTCACACACACAGACACAAAAACATGTGCAAGCACAGATGTATGAAGACCTGGGAGCAAGAGTCCTCTGCATTCCATCAGCTAGAAGGAAAATAATCCGGCCTATGAGCCTCTTATAACTATAACAGAACGCTATTTAAAGTTTCAGTGTTTAAACGTATTCTATACTATAACAGGGTGAAGAGCTATTCAATGCATTTATTACTTGGCAGAAATACTTGGGAGGATTTTTTCAATGAGGCCTCAAGGCATTTGGAATAGACCTTGTGAACACCAGGGACTCGAGAAGCAGGTCCTCAGTGCAGAGTTGGCAGAGTGGGCAATGACAGTAAGAACAGTGACAGAAATCGTGTTCTTGAAAAAATTTCCTGGAAAATAACTGGATTTTGTGGGCTAGTAAACAAAAGAAGAGAGGTGCAGGTGGGAGGGATATATATTTGTCTATGTGTGTGCATAAATATATATATATATATATGCATGTGTCATATATGTGTATGCAAAAAGAAAATATCAACTCCAAGTTATTCACACCTTTCTGAAGACATATGTTTGTTATCTTTATTCCCTCCTGAACTAAGATTAAAGAAAACCAAAGCACAAATGATCAGGCAGTACTACCCATAAGATGAAAGCAAAGGCAGAAACAAAAACTGGGGAGAGAAATCTGAAGTAAGGAAACAGATTCACAGAGTGGAGAGTGCAGACGGCCATGTACCTGGAGGACAGGAAGCCACAAAGACCTAGTCAACAGCCCTGGGCTGAGCACAAGGCAGGCTGGGAAGAGCAGGGTGGTCACGAAAGTAAATCGAGCAGAAGTAAGAATAGAAGGGACAAAGTGAAATACAACACTCTGTATGCTGATTACAATCTAAAAAAAAAATCAGTGCATTCATGTTGTTTTCTTTTCATAGTTTCTACCCTTGTTAGGGAAAAAAACTTAGGGTATGGTTTTTAATGTTGTGATTTTCTTTACTGGCCTGCCTTTCCACTGTGATCCTATAATCAATTCCACGTTCATTTTTTTAAATTCCTAGATCTTCAAACTGAATAATAAGCATGTTTCAGTTTTGTGAATATTTGTAATAATTTCACAGGAAAAAGAAAGCATGTAAAGAATGCTTAAACCCTGCACACACACACTCTCATCCAGAAAAGGAAAGTTCATTCTCTGGAGAAGTCCTCCACATACGAGCGGATATGTCAAAGAATAATGTGTGCAGGAAAGACATTATGCCATCAAACGGCACAATGTTGTTAAAGGAATACAAGGACTATTTCCAGAATAATTAACCTACTGACTAGTAATATGTTAAAATAAAGATTTCATGGCTAGAGAGATGGCTTAGCTATTAAGGTACTGGCTGCCCTTCCAGAGGACTGGGGTTTGATTCCTAGCACCCAAATGGCAGTTCACAACTGTCTGTAACTCTAGTTCTAGGGGATTTGACACTCTCTTCTGGCCTTTGTGAGCATTCATGCCTGTAAGACACCTATACACATGAAATAAGATAATTTAGGAGAAACTAAAAGTTTAAAAAGCTAAGTTGGCAAAATTGAAGAAGTACCTCAAGATTAAATCCAAACAAAGAAGCCAGTAAGATAGGAATCAGAAAGAAGTAAATAAGGAGAAAATCAGAGGCTTGCAACAAGAAAGTAAATACATAGCTAATAAGAATTGCAAAGAGAACATAAGTAAAAACTACAAGCAAACAAACAGTCAAAAATATAATATGGGGCAATTTTACAGACTGAAAAGTATGATCTCCAGATCTAAAAGATCCCCATGCAGGCATAGCTTCATGAAATACTGGAATTGGTACTGGGATACTGAGAGAAGATTCTAAATTCTAGAGACAAAACAAAATAATTAAAATAAAGTTTAATTAATGAAATAAAAATAAGTTGCACACAGAAAGGACATGAACTAGTATCCAATTTCCTTAAAATTTGGGCTTGTATGTTTTTTTTTTCTTTTTTGAAGCAGGGTCTCACTATGTAGACCAGGTTGGCCTCGAACTCACAGAAATCTGCCTGCCTTTGCATCCTGAGTGTTGGGTTTAAAGGTGTGTGCCACTACACCCTGACTTCCTTAAAATTTTTGACTCTAATCAGAAGACAAGAGAGAAATTCCTTTAAATTTGAATATAAAAAGATAAATTTCAACCTGGACTTTTAATAAATGACCAAGCAATAAAGCAAATGAATAACACACATGATTCTGTTAATGATCTACTTAACCCTTAGCTTGCATGGGTATGATAAGAAGACTAACAACATGAGGTTGTGTGTTAGTGAATAGGGAATATGGGCTCTGGGCTCTTCCAGTCTCTCCAGAATCAATGCCTCTCTCTCTCTCTCTCTCTCTCTCTCTCTCTCTCTCTCTCTCTCTCTCTCTCTGCACTTTGCTCAAAAGTTTAGTGGCCATAATAATGGAAAAGCAGTTCAATGAAAACTCTATGACTGTTTTGAAATGTGTGGGAAAGTGTATCTGTGTGTGTGTGTGTGTGTGTGTGTGTGTGTGTGACAGAAAGACACAGGGAGATAGACACACAGAAAGACAACGATGAATGTTGAGAGAAACTAAAGTTAAATTCCCATCTTTGAGAGAACAGACTGGACAAACAGTGTCTAGAATTGAAAAGCGAAGCTCATTCACCTCTTAGCACATAGACGGGAGTGAATAAATGGACACTTCTAGTCTCCCCCTTGCAGGACTTTCCTTTGTATATTTGTACAGTGAGGGGAAAGTTGTTTTTAAAGTGGCTTTATCAAACTCCAATGCACTATGTGTGCCATGTGACAATGTTTGTGACAAATTTAACTAAACCTTGACTTGCAGAGCATTTTGAAGGGATAGAATGTGAAAATGTTCACAACTGTTCACTTTCATGTCAGTAGCTCAGGAAGCCTACAAGGGCTGACTCTAAGACGCTACTAGGGAAGAGAGGGACTGAGAAGACGGAATGTTTTACTCAATATACTGCTGTGTTCTGTAAAGTTTTGTAGTGATTTTCACAATTAAAAACTAAATACTAGGAATTTACTCGAATCATCAGCAATCATATTTTAACAAGTCAAAATTCCAGTGTTTAGTGTTCTTAAAACCTCAGGTTTATTCTTAACATTGTTTCAACCAATTACAAAAGACTGTCAATCTTTGCTAAGAATATATAGCACAAAGGCCACATATTGATACGAGATAAGCCAAACAACTCCTTTAGAAACCCTGGAGGCTGTGGGCTGAGACTGAACTGCTAAGCTTCTGTGCATAGAAACTGGCAAAGTTGGAAACTATTCTGCTGGCAGCCATCAACCCAATAAAACCTTGGCATGGCCACATTTTCTCAACTTCCAAGCCAACAAGAGTCAGGTGGCAGCCAAGCAAGAGGGTCACTGGAACCCACGCCTGTTCTATGTGGCATCCCTCTGCAATGTGTCAGACATAGCTATGCTCTCATTCCCATCCACAATGATCAGTAAAGTCCTAGGAACACATGCCTACTCTATTATCTAAAATTCTGGGTAGGCTTACCCCCCCCTCTCTCTCACACACACACACACACACACATACACACACACACACACACACACACACACACACGAGTGCGCACGCATGCATGCATCTGATTCCTAGAAGAAACACTGAGCAAGGCTCTAAACTTCTCAATTTCTGTATTTATGAATGTATTCAGATAAAATAGAGGTATAATTTCATTCAACCCTTCATATTAAAGAAAAGTAATAAGGAAAGAGGGAAGGTAACCAATGACATTTGCCCCTCACACACACCTTGTGCTGGATGGGGTATTGGAGTCTTCTTTAGGTTGTATCTTAGGCTAGGCTTGTGATGGGTTATGGTCACATGGAGGGAGAGTGAAGCTGTCACAGATCTTTCCTGGGAAAGGCTTTGCATAAGCAGAGGTTTTCATTCTTGTTATGCCAAGAGTTGGAATAATAAATACAGATAGGAGGTAGACTCGTACTTCAAATAATTTGTTGAAACTATGTTCACAAACTCAGCCTGTTTCTATTTGTGCAGTTGTTAGCCATAAGGACAGTGCTAACCTCACTGAGACTTGGACAAGTGCCTTGCCAATCACTCCTCACAACAGCCAGCTTAGGTGACTGAACTGCGTTGACGTGGCCCAAATGTCCAAACTATGATCAATTGTCTCCATGTTCAGGGCAGACCCTGGAGTTTGACTGACAGATCAAAATAGCAACTATCTGGTGAGAGGGGCAGAGGGCGTGCTCTATCTGTGTCCCATGATATAAACAACCCACAAAAGAAAGGACAGAGGAACCAGAATAAAAATAAACTGGAAAATATACCACAACCACAAGGGTCCATTCCTGAAGTTAAAGTGGGTAAGATATCTAATGCAATAGTCTTTCTAGATTTTATATGCCAGTGATTTAAAATGCATCAAAACTGAGTTTGTCTTACGCTCTTGCTACAAATTCCTCTGTAAATAAGCTAAGGCATGTGATCCACAAAGCTGGGTCTACCAATGTCTAAGCCTTATACAAGAAGTAGAATCCTGAATAAATAATGTTTAAAATAAATAATCGCAAGTACCTGTATGCAGATTTGTGTTAATGGGTGTTTTAGCATTGGGTCAGCCAAATAATGTATTTTAAGGTACTTTTCAAACCATCAAAGCTTTACTGTTTTCCCAGTGACTCTAGCATCTACATTTGTTTCTTTAATTCATTCCATTGGACCCTTACTCTCACCTTCTCAATAAAATGGCTCTTATCAAGGTTGTAGGGAACTAGAGCTTGGCAAAGCAGACATCAGTTCTTTCTCCCCTTAGTCACTACCCAGCGCCAGAGTGCTGCATCCCACAGGAAACATTTTGAGTGGTAGCCTTCTGTGCTTTGGCAAGTAAAGGATCTTTCCTCCTCATTTCCTGACATTTTACAGGTTTTTACTGACTTTTACTCTCAAAATCCTGTGTTAGAGATGACCAATCTCCGAGGTCCAAGATTCATAAATCCACAGCTACTTGAAAACGGATGGATCTTTCACTGCATCGAAGATGAGCTAAGTATGACCATCCGTCTCATCCTTTCCTCACTCCCTGCCCCTGAGGTTCTCCATCTTGGTGCCAACACCACCATCCATCTAGTGGTTCAGGCATCCAGGAGCAGTTTTAAAGCAGTTTTATAGTTTCCGTTTCCTCCTCCTCCCTTCTTCAGTTGATCAGGCACTCTCCTCAACCTTACTTCTAAATGCAGCCTAATTCTGACCACTTCCTATTTTTACCACTGCCCCCACTTCTATCCTCAGCTCCTGCTACATCCTGGTACCCAGGTTTACCCTCTCCATCTCTATCACCGACTCTCAATCCTTCACACAGAAGCTGAGTGAACTCTTGGAGCACAAGTCACCCCTAGATATTTCCATACCTGAACGATTCCAAAATCTTCAGCTAATAATTAGAATAAAATTCAAAATCTTTTTGATAGCTTATGATTAACCATGCCCACTTCTCCGATCTCAGCTCCCCTCCATCACAGTTGAAGGGAGTCTCCTGTCTGCCTCTCAAACACAGCAGACTTGTTTTTTCTCAGAGATTTAGGCCTCTTATTCCTTTGCTCAGGATCTGCTGCTCACAGGTCTGAGCCACTACAAGCCTCATGAGAGTGTTAACTGAGCTAATGCAACTGGCTTTCCATATCTGCTTGAATTTGTGGACGTCATAAAACTCAAAACATTTTGTGTGTGACCTACGTTTCCAACTTCTGATAAACCTAAATATCAAGCCACAAGTTTTATGGCAACGTTTTTGCCTTACAGGAAGGCGACATATTCTTGCTCCAAAATACATACTCCTCACAGTTTTACTTGGCCCCTAGATATTTGAGAGGTATCTCTAGGATAGGTGTATAAAATCAAGTTCGAGTGGTTACTGAATGAGGGAGTAAGGGAAAGGGGACAGATCCAGACCCAGAGGTTAACACGAGTACAAGAGTGAGGGAAAATGGCTGTAACTAACCTTGGTCATATAACTATAACCTTGGGGGTTAATCCATATAATGAACTGAGGAAGGAGTAGGAGTTCATCCCTGAGGCTGGTGGGTAGAAGTGAGTGATGGGGGAGGGGCAGGTTCAGCCCCAGGGTTTGATGGGAATAAGGAGTGAAGTGGAGAGGAAGGTCAGCTTCAGGAGGTGACAATTACAGAGGAGACTCCTGAGTCAGGGAGAATGGGAGAGAAAACAGGTTGGGGGAGTAACATCATTGGTTCCCTTTTGAACATGCTGAGTTAGGCTACTATTAAATTCACCTATCTGCTGGTGTTATTAAAGGAAGATCTTACAAGCTGTTAAAAGCAGACAGACTCACCTCTAAAACTAACCTGTTAATTCTCTCTCCTGCCAAAAAATAAAGCCTTTGATCCTAAACAGAGAAACATTCAGAGATGTCATTTTACCAAATTTACATTTGAGGTGTCACAAAGAATTTTATTCTTCCCATTATTATGTAAAGGAAAGAATTGCCAGAATTAAACACATAGGAAATTAGCTTTTCAAGTTAATGTCAGAGGGCATGAAATATTTTTTCTTCCGTTGGAATGAGGAATTGAAGATTAAAAAAAAATCTCTATAGAGTGAATTTTGCTTAAATGTTGAGGCCAATTTTTCCCTAGTGAGGAAAACTTCCAGATGAATGAGTTTTAACCCTTGAGTTAGAAATTCAAGTGTTTCTAACTTAAAACTGTGTGTAAAGAGTTGACTGGTCCATCTGCATCACAGAATGTCCCCTCTTAACCTTCCTTCTCTTTCCTCCGAGCTTTGTGGTCCAGTCTAGCCATGAGACACCACAGAACCCCCTAAGCACACACACCTCCCCTTCTCTAACGCTCTTCTTTAGTATGTCCAGATAAAAGCCCAGCACTGACTCCTCCCTTCAATGGTCTCATGTCTCTCCTTAATAGAGACAAATCAAGTTAGAACTGAACTGGAAACTTCCTCCTTTCTGGCTCAGTTTTCTAGTTCTAGAAGGTGTTGCGTCAGCTGCTGGGGGAGAGACTAGGATAAAAACTTCTTACCCAGCTATGAACCATACAAACTTTAATACCAACCTGACCGGCAAGATATGCTCATTTATGTAATAGTGACATGACTGGCATTTTGAGTGAGACTGGACCCATAGGCTCATATATTGGAATGCTCGGTCTCCAGTTGGTAGAACTGTGTGGGCAGAATTGAGAGGTGTGGCCTTGTGGCAGCTCTGTCACTAGGGCTAGGCTTTGAAGTTTTAAAAACTCATGTGTTTCACCGGAGTGTCTCTGACTCATGCTGGTGGACTAAGATGTCAGCTGTCAGCTCAGTGTTTACCTGCCTGCTGCCATGCTACCCACCATGAGATCATGAATTCTAACCCTCTGAAACTGTAAGACCCAAATTAGCTCCTTCTTCTGTAAACTGACTTGGTGGTGGTATCTTATCACAGCAATAGAGAAGTTGGTGACCAGCCTATCTCTGAATGGATTTGATATCTGCACCATTGTAGTGACCCATATCTGGTCTTGTGAAACCAGTCCAAAGACACAGTTAGGAATCATTACTGCTGCTCAGTTAAGCTGACACAGCATCAAGCTATCTTATAAATATACATGTTTTATACTCATGCACAACTGCTACTTTCATCCTTAATTGCAAAAGTCTCTTTTTCCAATGAACAGTATGAGTGCAGAGACTCCCACTCGCCCAAGGTGCCGAGGACTCAGCTCTGAACAAGACGTGTGTACCTCCCTCTTTTAGGCTCAGAGAATACTGAAGAAGGGCGATCAGGAAGAACACAAGAGCCAGAGAAAGGGGAAAGGGCTAAAAAAAAAAATGCCACGGGCATTTCTGGGCATGACTTAGCCATTACTACCATGAACTCACAAGCTGTAGTTACCTGCACCTGACCTGCATAAGACCAGTCCTTGCCAACAATAAATCATGAATGAGGGATG
Source organism: Ondatra zibethicus (assembly GCA_004026605.1). NCBI lineage: Eukaryota > Metazoa > Chordata > Mammalia > Rodentia > Cricetidae > Ondatra > Ondatra zibethicus. The sequence continues at coordinate 31,938 of PVIU01002423.1, forward strand.
GGCTCATCAGACCCTATGTCTCCCTACTGAACTACTGGCTATTGATAGATTCTGGGAGAGTGGGACTCTTTGCCTTCAGTTGTATATGTAATGGTGAGCCTGCCATGTGTCAATAGATAGTTCCAAACTCATGGTCACACAGACAATTCAGTGGGTCACAAAACAAAGACGTAGGAAGAGAAAGAGTATAATAAGAAATTTTCTCAAAGTTCATTATGTACCTATATTAAAATGTTTTTTATGTAACACAGCAGCATACATAGTAAATATATACAATTAAAATATTTAAATGGTTTATAACAAGAAAATCTTTATTTTATACAAATTAGTGTAAAAATGTGGCAAAGAGAAGAATCTGATTTATCTTATTAAACTTATCTCATGGCAAGATTTATATTCCAAACATAAGGGCAAATCAAAAACATAAAAGGAAGGCACATTTAAATGTGAGTTTCAATATATGAATTAAAAATAAAGTGTTAGGTAATTCATTAGAGTATTCAAAAAGTTTAATAATTCAAGGTTTAACAATTAAAAAAAAAAGCACCAAGAAGATATCATACCTACTTTAACAGATACAGAAAACTGCAATAAAGTTCAACATATATGTGGTGGTTTGAATGCAAATGGCCCCCATAGGCCCATAGAGAGAGACACTATTAGGACTTGTGGCTTTGTTGGAATGAGCATGGGCCTTGTTGGAGGAAGTGTGTCACTAGGGTTGGGTTTTGAGGTTTCAGAAGCTCAATTCAGGCCTGGTATCATTCTCTCAGCCTGCTGCCTGCCAGCACCACATCTACCTGCATGCCTCCATGCTTTCCATCATGATGATAATGGACAAAACCTCTGAACCTGAAAGCCCAGCCCTAACTAAACTGTTTCCTTTATAAGAGTTGCTGCGGTCATGGTGCCTCTTCACAGCAATAAGGAACCCTGACTAAAGCAATATATTTATAGTTTAAGAAAAAAAATACTTTCAAGAGTCAGGAGAGTCAGGAATGCTCTTGACACAACAAAGACAGTCTACCCAAGGAACCACACCAAACAAAATGGTATGGGTGTAGTGATGCACACCTGCAGTATCAGCATTGGGGGAGAGGAGTGGGGTAGGAGGATTTAGAGGTCAACACCATCTTGGGTTACTTAGCAAGTTCCAAGTGAGCAATAAACTGTCTCAAAACAAATAGAATGGTGGGGCTAGTGGTGGGGCTATTTCACAAAGGGTCATCAAAGTCAAGCTGTTTCTGACTCTAAAACAGGAACAAAAGGCATTAGCCTTGTTTCTGTGGCTGAGATAAAACACTATTGTCCAAGGCAACTTATAAAAAGGAAGTGTTTAATTGAGTTTACAGTTTCAGAAGGTGTGGTTCACTAAGGCAGAACAAAGGCGTGGCAGCTGGTGACTAAGGTAGCCGCTGGGAGCACATCTCACAAGCACACTGAGAATGATATGAGCTTTGGAAATCTCAAAGTCAGGCTCCACTTACAGACCTTCTCCCACAAGGCCACACCTCCAAATCCTTCCCAAGTACTTCCGCCAACTGGGGATCAAGTATTTACACATATGAGCCTATGAGGGCTGCTCTTTCAAACTGTCACACAAAGTCTCAATAAGGGAAAAATACATATAATTTTCCCCTTTTATTAAAAATAAATTCTTTTCTCACACAATATATCCCCTCCCTACCTTCCCTTGCATCTAGATTCACTCCTCTTCTGTCTCTTATTAGAAAAGAGGTAACAACCAAACATAACAAAATAAGATATAATAAGATAAAAACAAAACCATCACATCAAAGTTGGACAAGGAAAACCAACAGAAGGAAAGGAGAAGGTCTCTAGAACCAGAGACCCACTCATTCACGTACTCAGGAGTCCCATAAAAATACTAAACGGAAAGTTTTAATACATTTAATTTTTTTTGTTTTTACTTCTCTGAAAACCACTTAAATAAGAACTCTGGTTTGAGTTTGGTTTCTGCTGCTTTGTTTAGATATGTGCACTCACTGGCCTGAAACTCGCTACATAAACTAAGCTGGTTTCAAATTTGTGGTGATCCTCCTGTCTCTTACTCCACAAGACGAAAATTACAGGCATATGCCACCATACCTCCCAACCCTGAGCTCTGCACAGTAAAGATGTTTCAAAAATGCTCTGAACATTTTGAAACCTGCAGAGAATGGACCTTTCCTGTAAAGAGCCTCACCTAGGAAACAAAACTAGCCATCTGACCAACTAAAGACAGTGACGGCAGCCAGGGCCTAGATTGTTCTACAAGACCTGCCATAGGAAGGGCTTTGTTATGCAGTTTCTATATGTCACCATTCTGATTCCCTCTGCTCCCTATCCCCTCTTCTCTTCCATGCCCTTTATGGTCCCCCCTGTACTTTATCCCCCACACCTAATCCCTCACCCTGTGCCTCAGATTCCACAGATGATGGAAACATGCAATATTTGTCATTGGGAGACTAGCTTATTGTGTTTAGCATGTCAACCTCCATCTCCATCGATTTTCCTGGAAACTACACTCACAGTTCTGGTTTTTTTTTTTGTTTGTTTGTTTTTGTTTTTTGGCTAAATAACACTTCATGGGGTGGGGGCAACAAGATGACTCAGTAAGTAAACCTCTGCCATGTTAGTGCAGTGACTTGATTTTGATTCCCAGAACTTACATAGAGGTGAAAGGAGAGAACTCGCTCCACAAAGTCATACTCTGATGTCCACATGAGCACTATGGCATATGAGTGCACGCATAGAATAATAAATAAAACTTTAAAACTTCATTTTGTATGTCTACCACATGTTCCTTATCCATTCAGCTGCAGATGGACACCTAGCTTGACTCTGTAACTTAGCCATTGTGAGTAGTGCTTAAGTAAACCGGGCTGTTTGGATACCTCTCCAACAATCTGGCTGATTCCTTTGGATACATGCCCAGGAGAAGCTGGGTCATAGGATAGAGTTAGCTTTTGGAAGAACTTCCATACTGATTTCCAGAGTGCCTGGAGTAGCTTGTATTCCCACCAGCAGGGTGTTTATTTATTCCCTATGCATCTTTCCCAATATTGGTTATTTTATTGTTTTCTTAATGATAGCCATTCTGACCGGGGTGAGACAGAATTTCAGCAAGTTTTGATTTGGATTTCCCTGGTGGTTAGAGATGTTGAACAATTTTTTTCATACAATTATTGTCCATTTTTACTTCTTCTGAGAACTATCTGTTCAGTTTCATTTGCACATTTATGGACTGAATTCTTGAGGGATTTTTTTGGCATTTAATATTTTTAACTTCTTTATATATTCTGAATGCTAATTTGCTAGCAGAGGGAAAACTGGAAAAGACTTCCATTTTGTAGGCTGATTGTTTCCTTTGGCTATGAAGAATCTTTTTAATTTAATGTGATCCTGTTTGTCAATTCTTATCATTCCCTGAATTATGTAGGAGTTGGTTTTTTGGTTTTTTTTTTTTTTTTTTTTTTGCAAAAGGTCATTGCCTATCCTATAACACAAGAATCTTCCATACAGTTTTCTCTAGTATTTCCAAATTTTCATTTCTTTTATTAAGATCTTTTATCCATTTTTGAGTCGATTTTTAATGGGATGAGACTCAACTCTCCTTATTCTACATGTGGGTGTCCAGTTTTCCCAGCGCTGCTTGTTAATGGGCATATCTTTTCTCTAAAATATAGTTTTGGCACCACCTTTGTCAAGAATTTGGTGTCTGAGGTTATTTAGGCTTACCTCTGGGTACTATTTACTTCAGTGGGCTCTGGGTCTGTTTTTGTACCAGTACCATACTGTTTTTAGCACTATGGGGCAGTGGTATAGCTTCAAGGGTACCCCAGCATCACTTCTTTTGCTCAGGATCACTCTAGCTATTAAAAGTTTTGTTTTGGGTTGGGTTTATTTTTTTCTCTTTTAATAATAGATACTTAGTTCAGGGCCTCACAAGTGATAAGCACTTGTACAGCCAAGTCACACTCAGCCGCTTTTCCTTTCCTTGTGAGACAGGATCTTGCTATAGAGCTCAGGCTGGCCTTAGTTTTGCAGTCCTGTTCCCTTAGTCGCCCTAGTAGCAAAGATTACAGATGTGTGACACCAGGCTCACTCTCATTTTATTACTTTCTACTAATGTCTAACTTTTATGGGTGCCTTCTTGAGTATCACAGTCAAAAATAATAATAATTCTCAAGAGTATTATGATTTGTTCCAAATGAGAGCCAAGAAAAGAATTTCCTTTAGTTGGCACATTATAGGATAATACTATGACTAATGTTATAATATTATAAAGAACAGTAAAGTCAACAATGTTAGCCAGTCAGTTCAAAACTGATGTGTGTAATCTAAAGTTTATATAATCTATAGTCTGATAGCAAGCAGATAATGTGGGGACCTATTAATATTATTTCATGAAGTCACTTTGGGTATTATACCTTAAAAAATATTTAAAAAAAAGGTGCCTTCCTCTCTTTTTTTTGGTTTTGGTTTTTTCTTCAAAACAGGGTGTCTCTGTAGCTTTGGAGCCTGTCCTGGAACTAGCTCTTGTAGACCAGGCTGGCCTCAAACTCACAGAGATCTGCCTGCCTCTGCCTCCCGAGTGCTGGGATTAAAGGTGTGTGCCACCACCCAGCTGAGGCCTTTCTCAGATGTTTCTATATGTTTATAACATGTTTCTATATGTTTATATCATGTTTCTATATGTTTATAACATGTTTCTGTATGTTTATATCATGTTTCTATATGTTTAGAACTCATAGTTTCCAAGCTGCAGAAACAGTTGCCACTTCCCCCCCTTTTTATTGATTTTTAGTGAGCTCTACATTTTTTTCTGCTCCCCTTCAATCCTCCCACAAGGTCCCCATGCTCCCAATTTACTCAGGAGATTTTGTCTTTTTCTACTTCCCATGTAGATTAGATCTATGTAAGTCTCTCTTAGTGTCCTCATTGTTGTCTAAGTTCTCTGGGTTTGTGGTTTGTAGGCTGGTTTTCTTTGTTTTATGTTTAAAAACCACTTATGAGTGAGTACATGTGATAATTGTCTTTCTGTGTCTGAGTTACCTTACTCAAAATAATGTTTTCTAGCTCCATCCATTTTCCTACAAAATTCAAGATGTCGTTATTCTTTTCTGCTGTGTAGTACTCCATTATGTAAATATACCACATTTACCTTATCCATTCTTTGGTCAAGTGTTGTAAGAGGCACGGACCACGTTCCCAGTGCCCGGCTAGCTTAACCCCCGAAATAATTACACAGAAACTGTATTCATTTAAATACTGCTGGGTCCATTATCTCCAGCCCCTTATTGGCTACCTCTCACATATTAATTTAACCCATCTCCATTAATGTGTATCACCACTTGACTGTGGCTTACTGGTATGAGTCTAACCAGCATCCATCTCGGGCAGGAAAACCATGGCATCTGCCTGTTTGTCCTTCTTCCTAGAATTCTGTTTTATCTACTCTGCCCACCTAAGGGCTGCCCTATCAAAAGGCCAAGGCAGTCTCTTTATTCAACCAATGACAGCAACAGAAATACAGAAGGACCTCCTACACCAGTCAAGTGGAATTTAGGTTGTTTCCAGGTTCTAGCTATGACAAACAAAGCTGCTATGAACATAGTTGAGCACAAGTCCTTGTGGCACGATTGAGCATCCTTTGAATATATACCCAAAAGTGATATTACTGAGTCTTGAGGAAGGTTATTTCCTAATTCTTTGAGAAATCGCCACAGTGACATCCAAAGGGGCTGTATCAGCTTGGGGTTGTCACTTTTAACAACGTTTTAAAAGTCTGGAGTATTGATAAAAACCAATTATGTCCACTTTTCCTAAGGAGAAAATCACTGAGACAAAGGGGGAAAGTCTGCAAGCAGAGGCCAGGTGATGAATGAAGCATCCAGGTGAAAAGCCTTCAAAAAGACATGGGAAGAAACAGTTCTGGTACTAGGTCAGGGAGAACTACAGAAAGGGCTTCCTCTAAAGCTGAGGTCAGCTTCCAAATACGGAGCAGCAACCTGTGTGGAGATGAGCTAAAGCCAGCACATCTTACAGAAAACCTCTTGAAAAGCAAAAGTGGAAAGCACAACAAAAATTTAATAATAGTTAATGTATTCTGCCTAAAAATATAAAATTCTCAGTTGGATGTCTTGGTGCATGTCTGTAATGCGAGCATTGGGGAAGCAGAGGCTGAATGAACTTGAGGTCAAGGTCATGGTACCCTGGCTACAGAGTGAGGCCTCATTTTAAAAAATGCTGAAGATTACCTTTGTGCTTATTTCATCTCTTTCCAACATGTCCATGTTGTGGGAGTGTATTGGTAAATACCACCCACCTCAAACACTTACCTGGAGTTAAGCAAAGTAGGCAGGCTCCTTTGTCCACCTGGAGGGTATATCTGGGATGGCAGGAAACATTTAAATCACAAAGAAGCATCAGTCTGTTGCAAGTAACTGAAATCCCAGGAATCCCCCAAGTTAATCAAGAGACACACAGAAGAAACTAAAAGCATGAGCTGCTAGAACAGAGGTATAAAGCGATAACAAAGCTTGGAAATATTAAGAAACAGCAAAGGGGACGACAAGTGAGAACTTCGAAACACACAGCATAGAACACACATCCGTTAAATCCAAAGCGCTTCAGGAGAATCAGTGTTTATTTTGAATTCATAGTTATCAGCTCCTTATTTAAATCTATACATGCCACAATGAAGTTACAGCCCCCAAAAGAAGCCCAGCATATGGCCACAAAGATCACTGTCTACTCTTGTTATGTTAAATCCTGAACAATTTGTTGGGCTAGTTTGATATATGTTGGATAGTGTCTCTATTACACCAAAAAAAAAAAAAAGTAAAATGATGAGTCTAATGCAGGATGTGGATGAGCACTGCTCACTGTCCTTGGATAGTGCTTAACTCTACCATTCCTCAGGGCAGGAAAATGTCAGATTTCAGTTTCCTTTGCAGTGGTATAAAGCACTCTAACCTGTGAACCAAAGTTCCTCCTTTAAAACCTGTTGAAAACTATGCCTTTGCTGACTGCTTCGAAACAATTGCAAATGCACAGTCTATAATTTAGGACCTAAGCAAATTAAAACTATTTCCTGACCTGCCCAAGGCCATAGAAGTTTCAGTAATAGGCTGTGGAGCCAGGTTGCAGGATAACTAGTGGATGCATGAAAACCCTTTTAAAATCCACATCTTTGGTCTGTGTCTGGGCCACTTAGGGATACTGAATGAGCTGAAGGCCCAGCCACAGAACTTCCTTTCCAGAGGAGAATGCAAACATCTCATTCAGAAATGCCTTCCTTTTCTGGACCCAGCTTGGGTCTTGAAATTGAAGGTCCTAATGTACATCTCTGTACATACCCCACTTCCTGACCTCGGAAACCAAGTGACTACACAAGAAATCCATTCTGCCAGCAGACTATCTAACAGAAAGGCACATCCACACCTGTTAAGAAAACAGCTTGGGGTCAGGATGACTTAGATCAATTAACTGCTGTTTTCTTTTTTTATTGGAATATTTACTGAGCATAGTACTAGGCACTAAACACTTTGCTCAACTCTTGGAATACAATGAAGATGAAAATTGCATTGGAAGAGCTTGCAGTCTAGTGGCTCACAGACTGAAACTTATTCTTGTTGGGCTGATGAATACACTGACTTCAGATGGTTCCAGAACTGTCCTGTGAATCATACATGCTAAGTGATCGTTTGATGTACTTCCAAAGATACACAAAAATAATGTCATTTAAGAATGGGAGAGAAGCTGTCATTCATCCCATCCTATTCTTGTCCCTCTCCTCAGAAAAGAAAGAAGGAGGAAGAGAAGGGGGAGATGAAGGGGGGAGGAGGAGAAGGAGGAGGGGGAAGAGGAAGAAGAGGAGGAGGAGGAGGGAGAAAACAGCAGCACTGGGCGTGGGGGGGCGCATAGGTGTTAGGAAGGAAGCATGCTGATACCTGACAGGAAACAGCAGATGTGACTCTCTCTCAAACAGCCTTCCAAGGAAGAAGGGCTTTGTTTAGCTCTCTCTCCAGGCACAGGGACACCCCCCTCCCTTGCCAGCAGATCTTTCTTGAGTTTAACAACAAATCTTTCTTTCAACACAACACACAGGAATTTGCAACCTTAGCTGAAGTCAAATGTTCATATCACAAAACTCCCCAGAGTAATTATTATAGCTGCACTCATAGATCTTTGCAGAGATATTCTGCCCTATCTCTTAATTCCATTAAAAATACACTTGAGAAGGGTAACAAAGATGAATAGCTACTTTTAGGAATCCCCTTCCTTCAACTGAACATTTGCCTGCCACCTTCCTCTGAAACTGCTTTTTACACAATATACTTCCTATATATTCCTTAAATTGACATTTAAATGCTACCATTTCTTCAAACAAAACAAAAGGAAACTTGTTTAGTATAGCAAGTGGGACAGAACCTTGAAATTGGAAACTCCTGAATCTGGCTTCCACCGGGCCTGAAGTTAAGCATTATTTGGGCCCAACTGCCTTGGAAGTGAATGAGGGCTGAAGAAATCAGAGTTGGCAAGAAAAACGTCTCTCCTTCTGAACCTTCCAGCTGCATGTTGCTTAAAGACGGCTCATTTGAAGAACTTAATCGACCTGTCAGAAACATTTTGATTTTGCTTAAATACGAGGCTAACTGACAACCACTTTTCCCACAACTAAGAGGAATCTCCTAACGTGAGAGGCACTTGAAGACGTGTTAAGATTTTTGCAGCTATTAACACATTCCTAAGAAAAATACCTCTGGAGACACAAGCAAGCCAAGGATAACAACCGTCTCTCTCCAATGAAAACGTTTAGTCTGTTTGATTAAAGGAAGATAAATGAAGGGGCAAGGCCGAGCTCACCTCACATTCTGCACTGGCTTGGTTTCCTTGAAACCAAATTGCCTAATGTAGGGAAAAAATGCAGTCAGTCTTCAAATACATGCATTCCACAAGGACTCCGAAGACCTCCACTGACTCTGGGGGCCTTGGCCCTATTCTCTAGTGAGCTTGGCAAGGGCCTGGCAGAAGGAAGCAGGCAAGGCAGAGTCATAAACATGGCGTTTGCTCTTCTTCCACTCATCCCTAACCCAAGGGATTCAAACAGAGATGCAGCTCACCCTAAGAGAAGAACAAAACCAACAACTATCACCTGACCTCAGCCTCTGAGCTTCTGGTTTTTGTTTTGTTCCTTTCCTTTAATTAAAAAGATTGGCCTCACATGACATTTTTCAAACTGTGGATTATGGCTATTAGATTATTAGATCAATTTAATAGGTTACAGTAGGTGACTTTTTGAATAGATGGGGAGAAAATATCACATGGTATCACAAATTGTTTCACGGAACTTTGAAAATATTCTCATTTTAATTGATATGTGGGACTGTGGCACTGTGTAATATTTCAAGCCATGTGTATTAGGTGTAATAATTAGATCAGGATAATTGGCACACTCCTCATCGCAAACATGAGCCATTCTTTTGTGTTGAGAACCCTCAAATCCTAGTCTTTTATTGATACATTTTTTTTCTCTTTTGTTTTGTATGTAGCCAAACCTAGCCTGGATCCCAATGCCGTTGTGCTCTTCACGGTCAGCAGCTTACCTTCCCCTTCACTGCCCTCTACACTTGCTTCTTACCTCGGGTTTTGAAATATTTTTTCTGATACTTTTAGGGTGGATTTGTTTTCCTTTATCCTGGCTGGCTTATGCCTGCCTTACTTATTGAAATGACAACCGTACCACTTACTAGTTTTGTAGAGTTCATGATCATTGCTTTGTTTTCTGTTGCTTCTGCTCCTTCTCTGATCTCTTCTGGAACCCTCTTGAATATGCGTGAGGTTGTGTCTTCTACACAACCCAGTCTTCCTAACATGCTTCACACCACCACTCTGGCTGCCTTCTAAGTAACAGATAATTTCCCAGTGTACTGACTCCTTTTTCATTTGTGTCTAGTCTGTTATTTTGAATCATCCACTGGGTCTTTGTAAAAATTACAACACAATTACTACTAAAACTTAAACTTTTAAAGGTTTTGTTGTTGTTGTTGTTGTAACTGTTCTACTGTTCTATGCTCTCTCTGTATTTGCATTCTTCCTTTTGTTAAATGTTTCAAATATAATTGTTCATAGCAATCCATATCTGTTGTTTATTCCTCCCTGTACTTAATTTCTAGTGTGTTTGTAATCTTTGCATGAGAACTCGTGCTTTAACATTACTCTCTGCTCTCTGCAGCTTTAACTGAGGGAAATGGTCCTGCAGAGAACATTTGATCTGCCCCTGCTGGTCATCAGTGGGCACTTATAACCCAAAAGAAGTTCAGTTCTGCAAAGTCTAAGGTCAGAATGAAACAAAAATATCTATCTATTTAAGAAAAAATAATTGGGAACATTAATATTTGATCATTTCATTATTTCAATGAATATGCACTTTATGTATTCATCTGAAGTTAGCAATGGGACTTGATTTTTCCAGATTTGTTGGCACTTACCTGACAAACACAAATTATTTCTGCTACAGTTGTTGCTTTCATGTACCCACAGACTGAAGTCACACCCCACCAGCAGGCTAACACCCTCAGTTCATTTTTAACCAAATTGTTTCAGACCCAATTACTCCCTCCTCCTTTGTCACCACAGAAGATATGGTTGGTTGTTGCTTCCTGAGGCACTTTTGTTATGTAGCTTAACCTGGCCTCCAATCTGTGACCAGCCAGTCTCTGCCTATCTTCAAAGTACCTGGCCTTACAGGTATGTGTCACCAGAACCAACTCTCACATGCATTTTGTCATGACCTCTCCTGCTTTCGCACATGCCATCTAACAAAGACCTGAACTTCCTCAAACTATTCATGCTTGGTGAGTTTTTTTTCATAAGAATCACTTGTCAAGACCCCAAAAGAGAACAAAATGAACGTTGAAACCCAGAATTTATCATATTTCACTTGTTTTACCAACATCTTCCTGCTCTTATTGGCTATCACTGGGGACTTTTCACGCCTGTCAACTTCCCTTGGGAGAAGAGGCTGCAATCTGCACTGTGTACTTCCGTAAACACATGCTGATCCTACTTATCCATTTTAAAAACATTTTTGACTTATACACCCTATTAAAAGATGAATCTATGATTAAGATCCTCAAAATGATGAACTTGAATTTCCTAACTATATATTTGATGTCAACATCTTAACAAGCAAGGCTAATAATGACCATGTTTGCTTGCGTGTGTTTCTTTAAAAGACTAGTCACCATTTCTAAACTAAAATATCAAAACTATTGAGTAGAAATAGTAACTGCATTGCTATCAACCCAATTTTAGAAACAAGTAATTCTTTTGCCTATGGCTTAAATATAAGTGCTCTCTGCAATGACTTGTGATGAAAGCTTCAGTGGCCCACAACTGGTGGATTTAATCATTGATGAGTAATTAGATCATGAGTGGTCTGGTCATGTACCTATGAATTGGTGGATTAATCCACTAATAGCTTTATAATTTCAGTGGCATTCTAGGAATTGTTAGAAACCTTTAGACATGGGGGTCCAAATTAGAGGAAGTATGTCAATGGGGACATGCCTTTGAGGGCTGTATCTATCTTTCTCTTTGCTTCTAGAAGTCATATGATGAACAACCTCACTTCATTATGACCAGTGACCATAATGTTTCAACTCACGACAGGCCCAGAAACAAAGAACTCAGCTGACACGGACTGAAACCTCTGAAATCATGAGCCAAAATCAACTCTGCTTCTTCCTAGTTGGTTATGTTGGGATTTTATCACAGCAATGAAACACTGGTTCATTAAGTGTTGTGCCAAGGACCATGTCTGGTTCCATGGTCCAGCCACAGTTGGGGTCTGTGTTGATGTCTGTGGCCAGTGCCACCTCAGAAGGCCTTAGGAATCATATAAGATGAAGTCAGAGGGCTATACTGAAGCGGCCCCACCCTTCACTACCCTGGGAAAGCTAGCCTTGCTTCTCCCTCCCCACTAGAGTAAGAAAGCTAGCCTCTGTGCACAGAAGAAAGGGATGAACCCACCCTGAGGGCATGCACCCTGAGGCGCTGACTCCACCCCCTACACCCAAGCCAGGTGGCCCAGTGGCTCAATCTGACCTGCCTGGTTATCACCCAGGCCCACAACTGGGCAACAGGGTCTGGTTTGACCCATCTTAGCATCTACTCCATCTGGGACCTTCTGGAGCTCATGAAGGGACTGGCCCTGTGAAACAATACCAGCAAGATCTCCAAGACTCTGGCAGCCACACGATACCCAAGAGGAGCTCTGGTGAGGATCCTGTGAGGACAGTGTACTAAAAACCAGAGGCCTTGAACCAGACCAGACTCAGCAATGAACATTTGCCAGTCAAGCTGATGGGACAAAGGGGTTTATTATATGATACAATGAAGCTTCCAGAGCCACCAAGATGGGTGAAGAAGTGATGGAGAGGCAAGAGAGGAGAAGCAGAGATTTTTTTTTCTGCTGCAGTTTTTGTTCTGTTTTCTTTTATTGGGGATTTTTTTGTTCTCACTTTTTTTTTTTTTTTGCTTGCTTGCTTGCTTGCCTTGTTTTGTTTTCTTTCAAGGGGGAATGCAACAGGGATGAGAGAGGGATATGGGGGGGGGACCTGAAGGCAAACAGAATTAGTGTGCATGATGTGAACCCTCAAAGATTCAATAAAGAAGTTTTTAAAAAGTGTTGTAAAAATTAGAGACGTCTTGCTCAGGTTGTATCATTAACACTAGCAAAACAACAAGACAGTCAGATATCAATCACTTTGGATTTCTTACATGCTGGTTTCCTGTTTCAATATTGTGCCATGGGAAACAGTGAAGAAGAGACAGGTCTGATGCAGCAATGGGTCTGTTACTTTTCTAGTGTCTCACCAACCAGCACAAAGAGAAGGAAGGAGGAAGAAGGTGAACACAAAGCCTCTAAGATTTATCTCTGCATCTTTTATTCTTTAATATACATGCTGAACCAAAGGAAATGTGACAATGAGATACGAAATGCAATTAAGCTTGGTAATAATCGTGTCCCTTCCCTTCCTGTATGCAAGAACCACTTACCTTTAGAATTTCAGATACCCAGGGTACTTTTAAATAACTGCCATATTTTAAAAACTCAAGTGAAAATTCACATAAAAAATAGATATTCTTTCTAAGGAAAATACAGTGGTTCTGAACATAATGAGTACTATGTACTAAACACTTGATATAATGGTGGATTTTTTTCTCTTGACTAAATCTATCAATGGCCCAGGGAACTCCGTCAACACTTCCTGACATCTGATGTCACAAGCTTCCCCTTTGAAGGAATACTCCTTGTGCTTAATAGAATGATAGCATGAATACACAGAGCTGCTTCTATGCCTGGAATCAATATAAGAAATACTCCTTGTGCTTAATTGCTGTTTGACAATGGTCTGTACCCTGTCACTTGTATTTTAAATAAACGCTGATTGGCCAGTAGCCAGGCAGGAAGCGCAGGCTGGGTGACCAGGCAGGAAGTAGAGGCAGGGAAACCAGAACAGAAGAATTCTGGGAAGAGAAAAAGGTCAGTCTGCAGTAGTAACCCAGACACAGAGAAAGCCAGGCACAGAGCAAGCTATGTTCTCAGTTACCAAGTTTTGCATATTATAATAGTTCCTTTAATTTCACAAGCATAGAAAAAATCAATTGCTTTCTCTACAACATTCATAGAAGAGCTCTGAGGCAAGTTCCTGAATTCAGGTCCTGGGATACTTTGCAGCATGAAACTTTGGGTGGCTCCCTAATGCCTCTAAATGTCAGGTTGCTAATCTTTATAAGATGCTCGTATACTTCATGGAGATACTGCGATGTTAAATCATCTTATAAATGCGAAGCACCATGACAATCTCAGGCATAGAAACAGCTCTGTGTATTCACAGCCTCATTCTATTAAGTGTTGACTGAGATTTCTGTCCTGCCAGGTCCCTTTATGTTAGCCATGCCACCTACAGCCATTTAGTCCCAAATAAACACACAAAGGTCTGTGTTAATCATAAACTGATTAGCCTATTAGCTCAGGCTTCTTATTAACTCTTATAACTTATATTAGCCCATTACTTTTGTCTGTGTGGCTTAGTATCTTTTAGCAGTGAGGCATTCTCGTCTTGCTTCCTCTATGTCTAGATTATGACTTCAGACTGAGCCTTTCCTCTTCCCAGAATTCTCCTGGTTGCCCTGCCTATACTTCCTGCCTGGCTACTGGCCAATCAGCATTTTATTAAACCAATACAAGTGACAAATCTTTACAGGGTACAAGACTATTGTCCCACAGTATTAGCTAGTGTGGAACTACTTTACTGTAATCATCTTCACAGTATCTTCACCATCCCATATTGGCCTAAGTTCTGTCCCACAGAAATTCTATATCAGGGAAAAGAGGCAAGATGAGGTGGACTGGAAGAGAAGAAGTGCATTTAAATACAGATACACCAGTCAAACACCATGTGGATAGGATTTGTGGGGGCAGGAGTAAAGTAAGTTCCCATATTGGTAATGATTGTATTCAAAATAAAACACCTCAATGTTTAGCCCTCTGGTATAGGTGGGGCCTGAAAGGGGAGGACAAGCTCTCTACAATCATGACAAAAATGAAGAGAAGTATTTCTAGCTCAACAGCATTTGGAAGTAGTTGAGTTTGGAAAACAGACTTCTGATGGATTGGTGCTTGGGTCAGCCAGGCAATCAGCAAGGGGTGATATAGGGAGGGGCTCCATTCTTCATTCCACCGCAGGCAAAATGGTGTTGATGTATAAATGTATGTCGTGTTTTCCAATTGTTCTCATTCAGCAATGAGGCATGAAGCCTGGGAAAGCACAGATACTTGGATCTAAGAAGGTATTTATTTCACTCTCTAGGGGTGTGAAGTGAAAAATACACATGGGCCCTTTATCTTAATCTTGTGAGTTCTTACAGCCTTGGAACTTTCTTCCCCTGAACTTCAGGTTCAGTAACTTGAATTGTACATAATTCTGTTATCAAAGAGTGCCCTTTGTCCTGGGCCAGGCAGAAAATGGGTGAGATTTCTCCCCTCCTCACAGACTGCCCTCCTTGCCCTCCTAGCTTTTCAGGGGCTTTTAAGTCAAAGCAACAAAAGCACCTGTGTAGCCTCTATACACTATTGATATCTAGGAAATGGCTCCTCCCTTGACCAAGATAGACAGACATATACACAAACACAACACACAAACACACAGACACATATAGATACACACACAGCACATACAAAGACATACATATCCACATCCACATACAGAGACACCCACAGACACACACACACATACAGACACACAAAGACACTGACAGACACACAGCAACACAGATACACACACATACATACACACACAGACAGACAGACAGACACACAGAGAAAGAGAGAGGGATACACACATACACCTTTTCCCCTACAATCCCTCTCTTATCTCCATAACTCCCTCAGGACTGAATCAATTCCAGTCTCTTCTATCAAAGTAAAAAGGGACAGATTGATGAATTCAGGGTTTCCCAACATGGTTCTTAATTTTCCAAACCCGTAGAGACCTTGCTCTACAACTTTTTTTCCCAGCTGTACTTGGAAGCTGTAACAGATCCAGAGACCATTTTAGAACCCCATTTATATTGTCCTGACACTTAGGAATCCAGTTTCTGTTCAAGGGATGTCATCAAAGTTGGTGGGCTCAAAACATGACCTACTTTTTAAAACCCATCTGTTAGAAGTCTATAGATTTTCTTGGTTTGTTTGTTTTTGACTGTCTACCGAAATGGCAACAACAACATTCTCACTTTCCAAGCCCACCCCTCAAACAGCAATAAACTGAATGCTTATCACAAAGGGGCCTTCCAAATATGCAGCAAGCATGCACTCCCACACACACACAAACAAAATAAACACATAAATAAGTGTTTGATAGAGTATTCTTTCTCTACAGCTGCTCCACCAGTCTACTCCATTCAGGGCAGACACTGCCAGAGTCTCTGTCTACCCCTCTGGGAAGGCCCCAGAGCCCATGGTTTGAAAAGTACAGTCCTTGACAACTGACTCAAGTCTTCAATTCTAAATTTATCTTTACTTTGTCTCAATCAGGGTGCTCACAAAAATAGCTCTTCTACCTCTGGGATTATATCTGTATTTTAATTAAGAGCTGAGGAATATGATGAAAAACTAAAGTACTTCAAGGAATTTCTAAAGCACACCAGGTACCTCTATCTCTGGAGCTGCAAGTGTTCCCAAGACTTTGAGGGTGTCTGCAAAGACAAAAATTCCCAAAAGAGACCTGTGGTTCTGACAGTAAGAAAAGGGAGAAACTAAGAGAAATCACTAAAACAAAATATTAATATTTCTGCAATCATTTTTCTCTCCTACATGAGTCCTAAAGTCATGAGTTGTTTACAGACATGTGACAAAAAATGGGCTAAATTACCATAACATCAACAACTCAACTATTCTTTTTAATCATGAGTATTTTAACTTACTGCAGAAATAAACTGTATATGAAGATTATCCAGTATTTTAGTTGTCTGCATGTAGGTACATTAAGGTAACTATTTTATACTGAATCAAGCAAAAAAAAGAGACATAAATATTTTCATACTATAATAGCATTAATGGAAAAGATTATGTTCAAAACAAACCAATTTCTATATAAGAACCTGCATGGAGAGTTCAAAAAAATACAAGTAGGTCATCCCTGTGAAGACAGAGAATGTGTGTGTTCTCTAGTTCACAGTCACACAGATCAACTATAGAGATGAGAGTGAGCAGGAGAAATTGTCTCTGTGATCAGTTCTGTGATACATCACAATCTTTATATCTAAGAACTTTCCAGAATGTATAGAACTGTTGCCAAGAGGGTGAAAGTGCCTTTTCCCATAACCAGAGTCAACCATGGTAGAAGCATTCCCTAAAGGGACCAGAAGAGTAGTCACTGGACTTTGTTCTGATAGAGAAATGCTCTTGCTTCTCTCTCTCTCTCTCTCTCTCTCTCTCTCTCTCTCTCTCTCTCTCTCTCTCACACACACACACACACACACACACACACACACACACACAAACTTTTCACTTTGCCCCCAGTACCTTCTGACTTGAGATGATCTTCTCATGTTTTAATTATTACTCTTGGCTTTTATATGATCTCTACCTTAAAATATGGGCTCCCCAGAGGGTTGTGCCTTTTGCATCAAGCCTGTGTTCCATTCCCAAATCCAAAGAAATCAGGCCAAGTCCAGGGACTCAACCTTCCTCCACAACAGGCTTTCAGGCAGTTCATTTGTCTTCTTCCACTCCCTCACTTCTGAATGGGAATAATACCAGCCAACCTCACTTCCAGCACTGTTTCCTCTGCCATTAAATGTTTATTAAGCATCAGTATGCATGACACAAAGCTGGATTATACAGGCTAAACCAGACAGAGCTGTCCCTAATTTAAGCGAGCATTTATGATGTGAAAGATAGGCAGTCTGGGGTATGTAAATAAAGGCAAGGGTGTACAAATTTTTGCATCTGCAGAATGAAGAACAAAAGCCGGAAACACATTCCATTTGCCATTTCTCTGGGTTGTTTGTCTTGATTTCAGATTATCTTTGGAGAGGAATAGATGGAAATGAATTTGAATTTCCAAAATATTGGATTTCATTCCAAGAAACGAGCAGGCAGATTCTACCTCTTTTTCTATTTTCCCAAAGGGCATTCACTAGCATGTGGCAAAGCATTTTTACATACCAGATATCCAGTGACTCTACAGAAGAAGAGTGGGGCAAGAGTTGCAGTGCAGGGAGAGCCTCGGGTGCCAGGTACTTACCCATTTGTTCTTTATGAAAGGGCCAACATGAAACTACTAAGAAAATACTCTCTCTAGGAGGAGTGGGTTGCAAGAAGCAGTAGTGCAGAAAGTGTAGACTGAAAATTATATCGTATTAGTACATCCTCAGCTATGAAGCCTCATCCTTTCTCGTTGACCTTCTGAAAGGTGTACAATGAAGAGGCAATCATGTATACAAGGTACATTGTAATTCTGTAAGTGAGCAATGGCTGGGAGTGTTTGCCTGGGCCCTAGCTGAAATCCCCTTGTTTGTTTAATCTAGGCTGGTCTTCTTGAAAGATGAAAGTCTGCCATCTTGGCCCCAGTGCCTCCTAATATATGTGTTAAACTCACCACCGCCTCATTACTTATTAACGTCAAGTTATTACACTTCAGTGGAGAATGGGGACTGAAGTCACACAGTGACAGATGTTCCAACAGATCAGCTTATATAATAAGAAGCTGGGCTAAAACTGTCGAAAGGGGTGTTTTTTAAAAAAACATACAGACTTCAAAGAAACGAGCGGTG